>JARJDW010010557.1:0-12773 GCA_030264715.1 Adinopsis sp. GC000173
TAAGATTTTTTTTCCATTTTACTTCTACTTTCCATTAAGTTTTTAGACGTTTTTATAAACAATTTAAATACAATGGCACAGTCAAGTAATAATTTAGCAATTTTAGGATGGTTTCTTATCTTTTTCTATCTAAAACATTATTATTCCTAATAATTATTATAAAAAAAATATATAATATAATAATTTTGCGTTCATTAGTCCAGTACATTATGTTTCTGATAACAAATTCCTTCTAAGTTTAATAATTTATAGGAAAAACTGAAAAGGCTCACTTATTTTGGAACAGAGGAAGTACGATAAAGATGTCAAGTACGACGATTTACCTTACTTAGACTTTAAGAAACTCGACAACAATTGCAAACTTTCATGAATGTGGCGTAAATTCTCAAATGAGAGTACAGGCCTTTAGATTTTAGATATATACAAAAATTGTAAATTTACCTTTCGATTTTGAATCTCTGCTGTTTCTTTTATTATCTTTATCCTCTTTCGGAACTAGTCGTAATTTGTCCTTTTCGGCAAGTCGCTCCTTTCTCGTTTGGAACCATGGCCGCTCTTCATTCTCGCCTTTAAGCTTATTCTCTATTCTATTCGCTTGATTCTCCGTCTTGCTCAACAGCCTCTCCGCATACTCCTCCTCTAATATTTCCTTTATCTTCTGCTCCATATTCTCCAGCTTAGCTCTATACTTTTCGACAATATCGGCTGGAATGATTCGCGACTTGACTGGCTTTGTGGCGCGCTTGACAATGTCCTTCACAATCTTACGCTCATTTTCGCCAGCTAGTGACACTGAGACACCAGCACGTCCTGCACGCGCTGTACGACCCACACGATGTATGTAGTGCTCTAATGTTGCCGGCATCATAAAGTTGATGACAGTTTGGACGCCTTCGATATCTAAACCACGCGCCGCAACATCAGTGGCAACCATAATGTCAGCCTCTTCGTCTTTGAATTTATCGAGGGCTTGAAGACGTTGCGGTTGCGTTAGATTACCATGCAATTCGACCACTTTTAAGCCACATAATCCTAATAATATGTGAATGCGATGCGCTTGCTTCTTGGTTTGTACAAAAATGATGCAGCGATGTTTAAACGTGCGACAAACTAAAGCGGCTAGTAAAGCTTCACGATCGCCTTCCTTATCTTTACGAATTCTTATAAATTCTTGTCGTAGATTGAAGGCTACTTCGCGATTACTATCCACAAAGATTTTCACAGGTCTATTAAGCGAGACTGCAGCTAAATCATTAACAGCATCAGTCATTGTGGCCGAAAACAACATCGTTTGACGTGTCTTCGCACATTCCCTAATAATTTCTTTCATCTGCTCGGCGAAATACTCATCCAACATACGATCTGCCTCATCTAGTACAAGCACTTCAATTGTGCTCAACGAGAAACTTGCCGTGCCCTTTAGATGATCAATTAATCGACCTGGCGTTGCAATAACAATGTCGGGATGCTTACGCAACGCTGCTTCCTGCGCCTTCAAATCCAAACCGCCCACCGACAGTGCAATTTCCACATCGGTATACTGCGAGAGACGTTTTGATACCTGGTAAATTTGCACGCCCAACTCGCGTGTTGGTACGAGAACTAAAACACGTGTGGTTGCTGTTCCGACAGGTCGGTAAAGTAAGCGTTCCAATATTGGTAGCATATACGCTGCGGTTTTGCCGGTGCCAGTTGCAGCACAACCGCACACATCACGACCGAGCAGAGCGACAGGTATACATGATGCTTGAATCGGCGTCGGATGTACGAACTTCATCTCGGTGAGGGATTTCATTAGCGGTCGCGATAGGTTCATTTCATAGAAATTAACAACATCGGTTGCCGTTTCGCCTTCCTCGAAAAAGTCAGCCTGCTCTTGGTTTTTCTTCTTCTTTTTCGATTCTTTTACTTTAATTTCGTCGTATTTTAGTTCATCTTCGGATAGAATCACATCACCTTCGATGTCTTCTCGCTGCTCGCCGGTCTCGTTTTCATTATCTTGCAGATCCAAGCGTGCCTTTTTGATTTTATCTTCAGTCTTCGTTTTTGCCTTACGCTTAACATATTTTGCTAAATCGTTCCATACATCTTTATTATACTCTTCAGTGGATGATACGAATTGAAAATCGGTGTTGAAGTCACTCTTTGCTTTAACTTTTTGTCGACTCGGCTGGAACTAAAACACCAATATTATTTAATGATATTTATATAAAAAAATATTGTATTTTACAAACTATAAGATGCAACTTAACATTTTATCAACGTTTTAAATATAATTGTGGAGTCAATCAATAGTGTGAGCACATATCACTTAGTCTAACCTCGTCAAACAAATTACAGTGAGAGCCCGTAAAACGGATCTTGTTGTAATTATTGTTATATTATTTTTATTGTCAGCCAAGAATTATGCTTTCTACGAAACGTTTTTCTTTTCTAGAAATTCAAATACAACTAAAAATGCTGCTTGGTATCTATTTGTGTGAAAAATTTAGTAATTACATAACTACTTTCAAGTAAAAATAACATAAAAATATCAAATAGTGTTTTTCCAAGTTAACCTTTGTACACATACAAACTTTCTATGCTGTAGAATTGATCTTTTCAATGTACATATCGGAAAGCGTGATTCGTAAGATGAAGAATTCGTAATGCAAAGTGTTTTTGTAACGGATTAAATTCATTTCAAGAAGTGTGAATGTACTAATTTTAGAGAATGTTTAAAGAAATGTATATGACCTATTTATGTTTTTAATGTATAAAATCGTCTCATACTAATTATTAGTATTCGTACTAAATATCGGCTTTTTCTAATGAGTACTACACATCGGTGTGTAACAGCCAAGTAATTATCCAAAAAAAATACTCATACTATCGGAAATTTTGTAATTTTAACTCATGATTAGATTCAGCCACCATAGAATTCATATATCTCATACAGTCACTCTGACGATGATCTAGTAGTCGATCGAAGCGTCAGTTTTTACATATAAAGCAAGTTACTGATGCCCCAACTAGCCAATTAATGTACAGTAATCATTCAATTCATATTATCCAACATAGACAATAAATATCACCAAGTTAAAACATTGTAGAAGTATTAATTTCCAGTATAACCCTTTCGCAAGTCTTAATATACATATGTACCACTGCGTTTTTAATTCAGGGCCAAATGTTTTATCATTCTTAAAATATTTTATATTGCATACAATTAAGATTTATTAATTTCACTTTGCCGAAGTTGCTGTGTGTAATCAATCTCTTATTTCCTAGTTTAATTATACTCTCTTCATATATTTTTTTGAATTTATATATTTCGACAGGCTAGCTTCGAACTCTACGGTTCATTTTTGGTGTCTATGTTTTGTATAAAAGACAAAATAACACAAGTAATAAGAAGCATAACATAATTTATCAAAAATTTAAAAAAATCTTTTGCTAATAATTTCATAGACGCAGTAAAGATTACTTATCCTAGTACTCTTCTCCAACGGTAGAAGAAACAAACTGGAAGCACACTTTTACAATAAAATTTCTGTATATGTGTTAATCACATCGCAATTCATTTCTCATATGCATCTATCTATTAACGTATCAATCATCAGTTTTAAGCATTGTATCTACTGTAAATAAACAGGTACACACTATTCCATGACAATAAATAAATCTAGTGTCTATATTTTGTAGAATTCGCTTGTACTGCTTGTCGTAATATTTGTCCACTTTTAACTCCCACATTCTCTCATAGAGTATCAAAGAATTTAACCTCAAACCTCGTAAGACAAATGACTCTTCAGGCGAAGGGTGTCTTGTGATTTTTAATACGAAAAATATTTTATTCTAACAGAAATGTGTTCGAGATAAGTTTTAATTTAGTACTAATGGTAAATAATTATATGTATCATAACCCCCTTGCAACATTTTTTTAACATTTACATGTTATTTAAAAATATATTATAAAAAATCGTTGTGAGAGAGATAACACACACGGAATTTTCGGAGGCATTGTTTTGGAAGAAAAACGTGCGTTTTATGGTTCGTAAAATACAATAATACTTACTTCAACTTCTGCATCGGAATCCTCTGAGAAGTCTTCGACATCATCGCCATCGGTAATCGTTTTTATATCAAAATAATTCCGCTCCACATTCGGATTCTTCATGTTTTTGATGTTTTTATGTTGAGGTTATGTTGCAAACACATGGAAATGGCGCGGTGTATGCGCATCTATATCGCGCAGCTACACAATCTATTCATTTGAAAACGTAACGTTGGTTGACACAAATTGCCTGCCTGCATTCGAGCTGATATATGCTTATATAATGCATTTTGTAATCGGATTAAACGTATGAAATTGCGGTTTTCTGATTCAAATATTAATATGATAATGTGTTTATTTACTCGCTCCAAATTCGAAGATGTTTACGATGTTTACGAGTGTGCAGATAAAATGAAATGGAAATTTAATGAAGCATGAAATAAATTAAACGTTGTAGGTGCGAAAATAAGCGATAAATATGCAACAACAACAGTCAGTGTATTTATTTGGAATTGGTGATTGACAATTTATTTTATTTATCAACAATTGTTTTGTTTTGTTAGCTGTTGTTAGCTTTAGTCAGGCCATCTAAGATCGAATAACTACACTGCGATAATTAAATCAATTAGTAATACAAAATAAAAACAATGCATGCATGATAATTGATTTAATCAACAGATGCAAGATGTCTCCATCGGTGTGTTTTTCCCGATGCGCCCTCTACAGTTTTCCCAAGCGGTATAAAGAGAAGGAGCGCGACGGCCGGCGGAGTCGGCCGCACACAGACACACACACAACCAGCACAATTCGACAGAGCTCGCGTGCCCCGGCTGTTCCAATCCCACCGCGTTCGTAATTAAACGCACGTAATCCGTAGTGATAATAATGTATTAGCTCGACGGACGCGCTAAGAGAATATCGCGACGGCGGCGGTTCACACACATACATACACACACGAAAAACGCTGACGTCACGATCGGTAGAGAGCGAAAAAAAAATATATAGTGGAAAAGCACAGCTAATGCTATTTTTACAACAACACTAACTACTTTCTCAGCTTTTGCACCAAACACAAAACGACGCGAATTTGACAACGCACACTCACCACCGAAGAGGAGGAAGAAGAAGAAGAGGGAATTGATCCATCAGTAGCAGCACCAACACCATCACCATGCCGAACATCGTCAACGAAATCAAGCTCGACTTCAAGGATGTGATGCTGCGGCCGAAACGTTCAACGTTGCGAAGCCGAAATGATGTAAGTGTTTTATCGATCTGCCATTTGGCTTAACGTGCTTCTCGTTCCCTGTGTTCTTTCAGATTATTATCATTATACAAAAACATAAAAACAAAAACAATACGATTGATTGCATTGCGCTTGTTGAGCCACCCTTGATTGATTGACGCGATGGTTAAATTCGTTGTCGGCCGTCGTTATTTTTAAGTGATATTGGCCCCAATCGCTATTTGTTATGTGTACATACATGTTGTGTGTGTACACGAATCTATATTTAGTAATCAGCTGCAATTTTCATTGATGCTTTCACAAGCCCACCGAGCGCAAAATTTTCTCACTCACTGTCTGATCATTTTAATTAATCGACTTATTAACACATTTTGATTACTTTAATTTGATCCGGTTGCGTTCTAACAAATATATATATAAGTACATACAATATAATAATCGATAATGCACGCGCCGCATAAAATATGTAAAAATGCCTCATTCATTATGAAAACATCTCTTCGTCAATTAAAACTAATTAGCGTTGACATAAGTCAATCACGATGCTTTATGAAACATCGATCGTATATTATAAATAGCGGCGGAAAGCGCCTTATCATCGCCAAAAAAATAAATAAATACAATAATAAAAAAAAATGTTGACGAATGAATCATATATGAATGCATCGCACATAAAAAAATGTATAAATGAATCGCTCGGCGGACCCAATTAACATTTATGTAATCGTTTCCAAAAAAATTGCAAGAAATGCGAAAATATGACTTTTCTAAGGAAATTTATGTTTAGAGTGATTTTTGTGTGTCTTCGATTACAGTTTCCAAAATTTGTGCATTATTTAACAATATTCTGATGAGAATTTATCACAATAATTACAATAATATAAAAATATTAATTATCGCAAAAAAATAAATAAAAAGGTTGACGAATGAATCATATATGAATGCATCGCAAATAAAAAAAATCGTATAAATGAATCGCTCGGCGAAACCAATTAATATTTATGTAATCGCTTCCAAAAAAATTGCAAGAAATGTGAAAATGTGACTTTTTTCTAAGAAATTTTTATTTTTAGAGTGATGCTCGGGCGTCTTCGATTACAGTTTCCAAAATGTGTGCATTATTTAATAGTTTTCTGATGAGAATTTATCACAATAATTACAATAATATAAAAATATTGATCATCACCAAAAAAAAAAATAAAAAAAAATGTTGACGAATGAATTATAATATATGAATGCATCGCAAATAAAAAAAGCGTATAAATGAATCGCTCGGCGAAACCAATTAATGTTTATGTAATCGCTTCCAAAAAAATTGCAAGAAATGTGAAAATGTGACTTTTTTCTGAGAAATTTTTATTTTTAGAGTGACTTTCGTGCGTCTTCCATTAACGTATAGAAAATTTGTGCATTGTTTAACTATATTTAAATTTAATTACTGAATTAAATAATATTTCTCTAATAATAATCTATTATGTATTTTTACACATCAACGGCGAACAATTTCCGATCTGAGAGCCATATACAGCCCATGAAAACCTTCCATTGAGCTCACGTAATAGTACTGTTTTGCATTTGTCTAACATATTTAAAAACTTTTCGATTGATTTTCCTACACTGTTTCGTTCAAATTTAAATGATTTACACTAAAAACTTATAGACGTTAATGCATTTCAGCTAAATGGAATCATCAGAATTATTAAAATTGTTTAATAAGTAAGAAATTATGAAAACAGTTGTTATCCTATGATAATAAAATGAAAAAGAAAATAAATTAGGTAAACGTAGATAAATATCTAATAATTTAGAATCATAAGGATCGAGCTGTTCATTCATCAAAGTTTTTTTCCAATATTTATTTATTTGCATATAAATGCGAAAATTTTGCCAAGCATCGCAAGAACTGTACAAATCTGATATTTTTCTAATAAAATTTTTGATTTCCAGAGTAATTTTTGTGCGTTTTCTATCAGTGTGCAAAATTTATGCATTGTTTGGCTATATTTAAATTTAAATCCTCACCGGCTCCATTCCTAAATTAAATAATATATTTTAAAATTTTAAATAACAATAAATCATATCTAGATTAGTTGCATAACAAAGTTCAAAGCTGATTGAAATTATTTACGTGTTACATTTAACTTGGAAAAGAAGTAAGGAATACGGGTTGTTCTTGTAATGGAAGCAAGATAAGGTTTTTGAAACAGATGTTTTGCGGAAAATAACTTCAATTTTTAGAATTCCAACAATATACTGATGAGAATTTATCACAATAATTACAATAATATAAAAATATTTATTATCGCCGAAAAATAAATAAAAATCTTGACGAATGAATTATATATATTAATATATGAATGCATCGCAAATAAAAAAAGCGTATAAATGAATCGCTCGGCGAAACCAATTAACATTTATTTATGTAATCGATTCCGAAATTCGTTTTACATTAGAAGCGTGCGTGAAATGAATGTGCATGGATGTATGTATGTATGTTATAAATGTATCGTTGGGATAAACAAATATGTATATAAGCTGAAATGAAATGAATTTTGCGAGTTGTTTTATGAATGCGGATCGGTTTTCTAGATTAAACAAATTATTGTACTGAGGCCTGGATTTATTGTATCCCAAAAATGTTTTCTAATTCAATTTTACGATAGTGTAATGCAGAATGGTTTCTTGAGACATAATCAACAATATATTGGGTTGGTGCATAATTATTGCGGCTGTTTTTCGTGCCGTTATTTTTTGTTACAAAAATTGGCGTTGTGTTTTGCGTATAATTTTTTCATAAAAGCAAGCTTTGCTCTGTCAGGAACAATAATGTAAACAATAATAATGTAAACCGAAAATCATCTTCATATTCGTCATATTATGCTCTACCACTTTGAGAAAGGTGTGCCTGATCGTCGAAATCCGATGGGCAACCTTTCCTTCATCTGCAAGATTTGTGTCGCCCGTTTGAACCTCTTGAACCATCTTTCAACTTGACTAAAGTTCGTTGAGATCGCGAAATGACTCTGTTCCCTTCCAACATTTTTCAAGGTGGTAGAGGATAATTTGGAGAATATGAAGATGATTTTCGGTAGGCATTTTTCTCTCTGAAAGAGAGAAGATTACTTCTATGAGAAAATAATAAACAATAGTGCGAAGAAAAGCCGCAATAATTATGCACCAACCTAATACTAGCTTTGTATCAACAGGATAAATTTGACCGACTTCTACCCAGTTGTCGATTTTATCATCTAAATGCTAATCATCAATGACTACAGTTAGCAATTAGTCGGAAACGGATGTTTGTTGCAACATATTTTGCCAGATTTCAAACGTTTTGACAATCGGAGACTTTTTCTCCATATGTTTCGTAAATGATTTGAAATTCAAAGTGATGTGAAACTTGGATGTAAAACCGCTAAAAGCAAACAGAAATATCACATTATTGTCATTTATTAAACTTCAAGGAACAAAAATTAAAAAAAAAACATTTTCTGCATTTACTCCTGATGCAATTAGTCAGAAATATCTTGATACAAGTAATTGACGTGTAAGATCGCATGAGAAGACGATTTTCGCCGATTTCTAATTGATAATCAGTCAGAATTATCCTGGCGATACAAAGTTATTATCTCCGCCTAGTAATAATTTATATATATTATTGATACTTACGATTAGTTACAAAGATCGTTTCCGAGAATTTTTTAGGAGTCATTTAAACTGAATTTATGAAATATTGAATTAAATGTCTTTCTTGAGCTTTAATTCGTTGTTGCCACTGAATTCAAGCAATGCATTTCGACTTAAATTGGTTCCTTTATGACCATTTTTGTCCATACATTTTCCACATCGGCCATTATTTTCTTAGACTGTAGCTTTATCAGCTCCTGAAAATTATTATTTTTTATTGAAAACTTACATTCAAGAAAAAGCAGTTATGTTTAAAATTTAACCTATACAAGGTTATGTATATCAAAGTGACATTCAACTTTGAATAGTATTAAAAATTTAAATCAGACATTCGTTTCAGTACGAAATTTTTGAGGTGATGTCAAAACACATTTTCTGTTACGCGTGATGTATCGGTACATTTAAGTGCTGTTGAGAAATAAATTTTTCGAAACAATTTCAATTTTTAGGATTCCGAAATTATTTTTTAGTATTTCCACGTGTTTATTAAACATGCAATTTTGGAAAGGAAATTCTTCTTTGCGTGTTTGTTTTGTGATTTTCTGCTTGGATCTTTTGGCATGTTTATCGATTTTTATCAATCTTCATTATTAGTGGGTACAGTTTTAATGAAAATCTTATAAAAATTTTGATGGAAAATGCTGAAAATCAAAGAGAAATCGAAAAAAGATCGTTAAAGATTTTCCAACGATAACAAAATCTATAAAAAATTAATGCCTAAGAAGCACCTGGACCTGCTAAAAAATAATTTATAGATTCTAAAAATTGAAAGTAGCTCGTAAAGAAAATAGTTTGGGAACATTAATAATAATTAAAAAAGTTAGTAAATTAAGCGCGTTTAATCTTCAATCATCTGTATATATTTGACTTTTATTAAAAAATGGAATAATGTATGTACAACCGGCTTAAGTCACCACTCGGTAGGTTACAAAATATTGTCAAGTAAAATATAATATTTGGTGCTATTTGATATATTTTATATTAAACGATCACCGTCAATACTATAAGTCTTATATCATTGCACACTTAGTAACAACACCTAACTTCTTACAAATCATTAAACGAAATTTGATTTTATAGGTTGACATTCGAGATTAATACACATACGATAAGTTACTATTACATAGAACATTTGAGTTTTATTGTTATTTTCAGGCGTCAAATACGGTCTGGTTTCCAAATTATTTTTAATCAATGTTTTATTATTACATTTTTCAATTCGATAAAATACGATATGATTAGAAGTAAAGTTATATTTCTCCTGTCACCTAGATGTTCTAAATTACTTAGCTTGGAATTCGAATTTATGACAGCAAATGTTTAATGTTACACAAGGCAAAATTTGTACTTATTTCATATACATATGTATCTTGACTATGCATCTTTACTGTTGGTAAATTAACTTCAAAACTGATAACACGGCCCTCCTTTGAAATTCGTTTTAAATTAGAATTATGTTTGAAATTAACAACTTGTACTCAGATAAATAAATACAAGGTTTAAATGAATGTTGACGTGAATTGCCGTGTTTGGACCATCTAGATTTAACAGATTATAGGATTGCAAGTCCTGATATTTAGTTTAATTTTCATCAACAAATTCATATTATGTTATTAGTAACTAATAAATTTAAATTTGAGATTAGTAACAGCGAAAAATTTTATTTCAACCGCCAAAAGTTTTGTATTTTATCCACTTTTGAGTTGTTTTTCAAGAATTGTCACAAAATAGGGAATGTGGATCTAATGTAATGTAATGTTAATCTGCTTGTAAAGCTTCTTAGGATAACTTGTGTTCGAAACGCGTTACAAAATTGTTTGTTATTTGATTAAAAACAATATTTACTTATTTTCTCATTTTTTTAATAATTATTTATATTTAAAAAGTATTAACATATAGTACTTTTAGATGTTATTTTAACCTATTCGGTTTTGATGAATTTCACCCAATTTTGCGATATTTTATTGTTATTATTAACGAACTAAAAAATGAAATATTTTGAAGTGCATAACATATGTGGTTAAGAAGTTTGTAGACATTAAGGATGTGGACAAAAAAAGCGAAAAAGTTACTAAATAACAATAAATTTAATCGAAATAGATGATATACTATAGACGAGTTAATTCTCATGAGGCAAACAGGATAATAAATTCTAAGAACTTTTTTGCTATTTTTAACTTTTGCTGAACCATTGTATATTAATATAACAATTTAGAATAAAAATTCAAATAAATACACGGGGTTGGTTCACTAACTTGTCTAAAGTTGATACGTACCTATTTCGATTTATGACCACTATCAGAACTCAGTTTATTTATTTAAATTTTTATTCTACAATAAATTGTTATATAAACAGGACCATATTTTATAATTACACCAACTTTTCATCTTGAATCGTCAGATCACCAATACGAAACTCAATAATTTTTAAGTTTGATACTGTGAATTGTATAAAGTTATTTGTGTGTTCAATGGAATTACTTTTAGTTGTTATTAAAGTTGTTATAAAAGCTCATGATGAATTATAGTGATTTCTGAACATGAGGGTTAAAAATTTACATCGAATTTGATATAAATTGCAATAATTATTATTATATTTTTTGCCTCATATTAATTAATTAACTCGTCTATATCAAATAATTATCAATTCTATTATTTTTACACATTAGCAATGGGCAATTTCCGACTCGCGGGATATATACGACCCTCGAAAACCTTCCATCCGGCCAACGTAATAATACTGTTCTGCATTTCTCCAACATATTTAAAAGCATTTCGATCGATTTTGCTGCATTGTTTCGTTAAAATTTAAATGATATATACTAAAAACTTATAGTTGGTTCATTCGTTATATTTAATGTATAGACGTTGCAGTATTAAAATTGTTTAACAAATAAGAAACTATAAAAACACATATTATACTTAAGTTAATAACATGAAAAAATTAAATTAGGTAGATAAATGTCTAATAATTTAGAATCATAAAGATCGAGCTTTTATGCTTTCTTAATTTCAAAAACCTTCAGTAAATTTAGTAAATTAATGTTTTTTTAGTGTGTATCATTTAATAAATATGGTTCATCAAGAGTTAAATACATTATTAAAGTTTGCACATTCATTAAAATATCTGAAATTTGTGTATTTTCTAACAAGAAAATTTGTGACTAAAAGCATTTACATATAAATGCGAATATTTTAGAAACAGTGCAAGAAATGTGCAAATCTGATATTTTTCTAAGAAATTTTTGATTTCCAGAGTGATGTTGGTGCAAAATTTGTGTATTGTTTAACTATATTTAAATTTAAATCCTCACTGGGCCCATTCCTGAATTAAATAATATATTTTAAAATTTAAAATTACAATAAATCGTACCTAGATTAGTTGCATAACGAAGTTCGAAGCTTATTGAAATTATGTGCGTGTTGCATTAGACGTGACAAAAATGAGTTTGTAACTGCCAGTCAGGAATACGCGTTGTTCTTGCGATGGAAATAAGATAAGGTCTTTGAAGCATGTTTGCTGCAACAAACTTAATATGAATTTATCAAACATCTGATGAGAATTTTTTACAATAATTACAATAATATAAAAGTATTTTTTAGAAATATACGCTTTTATTAACGTATGCAACTTTTTTCAGCTCATTTAGTCAAGTGAAAGTTTCCGAAAAATCGATGAAAAAATGTATTTTGTACTTAGACTATGAAATCGCGTTATTTCATTGGTCCAGTGATGGCAAATGACATCTCGGAACTAGAAATTCCCGCACTAGTGCGGGAAAAAAATCGAAACGCACGCTGATA
>JARJDW010010559.1:0-11100 GCA_030264715.1 Adinopsis sp. GC000173
TATAAAAAATATAGAAAACATTCTCAGACCTATTTAGTATACATATCCCTTTTTGAAATATTAAATAATTATAAATTAATATACAATTTTTAAATAGATTTTGTTTAAAATAATATGATAATGAATATTTCTTTCAATTTAAATAACATGTAAAGTTAATGTTGGCAAAAAAATCGCTTGAGAAATGCAATTTTCATAATTTGTTAAAATCACCCTCAACAAAGCTCCATTTTGCTAATTTTTTATCGCATTTTTTATGTAGGTCTGTTATTCTTATTAAAATATATAAATATTTTGAATTATTTTTAAGATATTAAATAAATAAATAGTTTACGCTTAATTAAATATAAATTGCGTGACATTTTTTAGAAAAAGTTATACCATATACTTTCAAATAAACGATTCACATGTTTCTTATAAAAATTTATACGATATAAAATTTTTATATATAGGTAGGTATTTATTTTAGTGAACATTGGTTTTAAAATATATTATATTCTAAACCAATATAAAGAATCTTTATTAAAACAAAAAGCGGCGCTTTGGTTTAACTAATATTATTCCAACGTCACAATTTAGATTTTAAATGAAATATTTTTATAGGCATTCTTAAAATTTCATCAATATTTTGATTTCGATCGCTATTTTTATTACAATGCTTTCGTATTTTTTGACGTTTTAGTATTCGAGCGCTAAAACAATAACATTTTTATTGAAAATATTCTACTCTGTTTAGAGAAAATTGTATTGGATGATTGATTTATGCAAGCAGAAGAAAAGATTGCATAAGCGAATGCTGCTGCAGTAGCGACGCCGCAACGTTTTCGTGCATATAGGATATATAGATATTAAATATTTAATAATCCAACATGTCACGGTGTATGATAATGAATGATTTTAATATAAACTAGCAGCGAATGAAATATTCTTTTATTGTGCGTGTGGTGGGTGGATGTATGCGTCGGTTGGGAAATTATATCCATCTCTTTGAAAATCAACGTAGCGAATATGGCTTAGCATGCACTAATCACCAGCTGACTCAGTTTTAACCCTAATCTCCTCTTCTTGATGCATCAAAATGATATCAATCATACATGATGTGACATCGCATTCAATCATACAATATTCAATTTTTCAAAAATACGAATTGTGCATTTCTTAGCAGTTTTTCACCCATACACAATTTCAAAAATTTCATTCTCCAGCTGTCGATTGTGCTAAAACGCGTTTTCATTTAGTTCAAAATTAAAAGATATACAATTGCGCGCTGGGTGTTTTGAAGAAATGCAAATGTCGCAGACATCCAAAATAGGGTGAAATTCAATAAATTGCTTATTAAATTAAATGGAATTGCAGATATATATTAAATTTTCCTGGAAAATTCAATAACTTTACGCACGAAAGTGTAAAATTCCATAATTGTTTCCCATTTTTTTAAGATAAATTGCTATACAAAAATTATATATCAATTTGTTTTCGACTTTTTAGACTTATTACTATCATCAGTAGGTAAGGAATAAAAGATACAACAACAAAGGTTTAAGACAAGAATTAGTATATAATATTATTAAAAATATTGATACAGAATAGACTCCCGATTATTCACAAGCTGTTCATCCGCGAAATCGCTAGAATCATTTTTATTTCACGTATGAAAACTAGCAATAGTAATCTGCAGCAGTTTACGTATCTTCTTTTAGACATTAACGCTTTTCACTATTGCTAAGACAGACATGTACCAAAGAAATTTTACCTTCGAACAATAGGCGTGAACGATCATAGAATACGTCATCGGAAATAAGAATGCATTCCTAGATCTGATTGTACCAGTTTTTGTCATACTTATCACTATACGATGTTTATTCGATGTCTGTGAAAATTTTTTGATAACGTACTCACTCCATAAGCGTTCACGTCTATTTTTCGTTTTTTTAAAATTTATATTCAGGTGTGAAAGGAATAAAGTCCTTTGAATTTTGATTGCACATTAAAAGTGCGATATTCTTATAATATTACCGAAATTGAAAGCAACAATTTGAGTTTAAATAAGAAACCTGAAGTAAAGTTATATTTAGTATTGTGTTGTATTCACCAAATTTGTAGCGAATCAATGTTGTAGAAGATGCGTTTGATAAATTAAAATTGGAATGAATATCTTCCTGTGTGTAAAACTTGATTATAACTTGGCGTTTTTCACCACAACCACTTGAATTTATCGGCCAGTAAAAAAGTTAATTTTAATTGCGCATATAGGTATATATTTTATTTATTTCGTACGCGAAATTGAAACCAAATCGAATAATCAGTTCTCAGACGCATAAATAAACAAAATAATTTAAAAGCTGTGCACGGCTCGCAAATCACACAATAAAGATTCCAGATAAATGATAAATATGCAAAAATTGTACAAATACAAATCAATAATATTTACAACATTAAAAACGCAGAAACGATTAATTTAAAATCTCTGAATGCGATAGCACCTTCAAAGAATCAACAAGCAGAACAGAAACGAGTATTTTTCTGGTTGTTTTTATCGCGCGCGCGAGAGACGAACGAGTATTGAAAAATTTAAGTGTTGTTGCTGTTGTTCTTCTTGTTGTTGTGTAGCAGCAAACGAAAAACGATTAAAATTAATTAAAACCGCATAAATTGGTTCACACTTATCGGACGAAAGGGATCAGGGGCGCGCAAAAACACCCACATGTCAAGACAATCCATTCGAAGAAATATAAACTACTACACACACGGTGCTCCTTTTTTCTTCGACTTCTTATTCTATTTATCTCATTTTATAATTAAAATCAAAATTTTTGCCTTTTCGCAAAATCAATTACCTACCAACACCCAAACGCTACTACCATCACAAACAAACCAAACTCATTATTATTAAAGATTCCGATAAATATATTATTTTTATCTTGCTGTTGAAGCAAAATTTTTAATATAAATACTTAGCACGATAATAAAAAATATGAATTTAATCCTACTCTTTGACTTTCTAATTAAAAGCTCACCGTTAACTTGGTTTTATTATGTTTTTATGAATGAAAAGTCTTGTTGTAAAAATGATGAAATTTTTCACTCTTTTGTAGGTAGGCAGCAATATAAAATATGACAACTTTTTCTACATCTCCTTTTGTTTATATTTCTATCAGAGCGCTGGTTGGAATTTTGTATAGTTTTGTTGGTTAAAAAAATTTAAATTGAATACAAAACTAACAAACGATTTATTCGTTTTCGTGTGTGACTTACGACATATGTGCTCGTGCTGTTTGAAGCGAACTAAAAGCGAATTAAAGCAAAATAAACACATCGAGTATGAGAGATTCAGATAAATGGCGAAATAGTGCCCTAAGCATTGAATAAGTAGAGATTACTGGGGAGAAAACACAACCATTTCGCATCCCTTACTCCCCCAAAAAGGCTGTTTGTTGCTAATCGTAGCAACATAACACATAAGTTGAAATTATTACTAATTTAAGCTCCAAATTCTCGTCTATGTGTTTGGATTAAATTATTACGTTCAATTTAAATATGACAAATTCAAACAAAATATTATCTCAGATAGAATTTCGTCAAAACCAAAACGCTTGTGTGCTCTATTTCCACAAACAAAGCCAATTTTAACATCAATATTTTTCTCATTTACCATCAATCAAATTCACCGACAATTAAACATCTGTAATATCAAGCACCAGATATCATTGTTTTGAGTGAAAACTTGATGCAAAACATCAAAAAAAAAGTAAAAGTATGACAAGAACATGTCGAATTTGATGCGGAACTTTTAAGACTTTTGTAAACAAAATTATTTTTTACCTTTTATTCATAATTTTCATTAACACTTTTTGTATATTATTTAACATGACAATGAAATTTGGGAAATAATAACCAGTTCATTTTCAAAAAAAATATGAATTAATTGTAAAAAACAGGCAAAAATATCTTGTCATCGATTTAATTCCAAGAATGAGCCACTCTTCTTTTCAGCTATATATTGACTGGTAATATTGTCTGAAGAATAGGTCTTTTTTTAAGCTATTGCTATAGAAAGAAAATGCATATTTGTTGATGTCTGATACTTTATAGCACATGTGAGCTAAATGTTTTTACCGCTAGTTAGCGTCATAAATAAATAATAAGTCAGATATGCATTGTAAAGTAATCCCAATTTGTGCTTAAAAAATGCACAAAAGTTTGTTTTTATTTTTGAGATGAGATTTTAGCATTTAAAGTAATATTGTCATTTGTTTAATCACTGATTAGTGTTAGAACTTACAATTAGTTAAATGTAGTATATTTTTTTAATTTCCATAAAAGTGGCATAATTTTGATAAATATACCTATTATTATGTTAATTAATGATATACTTATGTAATGTTCCCCATTTGCTGTGCGATACTTCACTTACTATGAAATTTGAGTTTCGACTACTCCAATAAGGTCAACAAAAATCTTATAATTTGAATTGATACAAATAGTTTTAGATTTTATTGCGACAGCGTAGTATTTTTTGCTAATTAAGTTAGAACTGATTAAAAAATGTTTCATAGTTTCAATATTTTAATTATAGCTTCTCTAAACAAAATATTTATGTATATCTCTTATTACAGAAAGATATATTCAAATCGTTGTTGCAACTATCATCGATTATTTCTAACTAAGGATCTTACAATTCGGCAACGTATCCTATAGTAGTCAAGAAAACTATCTCACATAGCAGTCATAATTTGTGAAATTAGAAATCAACATGGTGGAAAATATACGCTGATTAAAGAATAGAAGTTTTACAAGTATGATTACAAATGAAACGTCATATTGTATGTACCTATAATCAATAGATATTCAAGATTTAAATTACCAAATCCGAAACGCCAACATTAATAACAATAAAAAAATTAAATTTTCTGTTTAGACACAAGATTGTTAGTTTTATACATTTCGTTTATAGTGGTCGATAATCCATAATTCAATCTAACATGTGACAACACTCTGTACAATTTGTTAAATCTTAAAGGAAAATCAAAACAGTTGAAATTTTACGCTTATTAAAAGATGGAAATTCATTATAAAATCTATAAAAGAAAAATTATTCCTCTAGTATACCTACAGATAGATTCAATTGAAGTAAGGAATCTTTATCAAACAATAACATACTAAAAGCATATTCTACATAAGTAAACGAGTATTGTTCATACATAAATACAATGTTAGTAAATACAAAATATGCAAGTTTATTGAATTAGGAATATATTTGATAAAAGTATTAAATTATCCTGTGCTTTAGAACAGCGAAGCTTTCAGAATATGTAGATTTAAAACAAATTTGATAAAGTTATCATCAATAGCGTGCGCGCTTTCATGACCATTCCAAACGCACAATTTACCAAACGAGTCATTAAAGGTATTCGTAGCCTCGGTGAAACTGCCTCCGCCGCACAACTTTTAAATATGGCTCAATTAAAACATCAAATAAAAGCTCTGAATGTATACAACGCGAGCCGGCGCACAGAAAAACGACGACGACGATAACAATAGAAAATGGCATAAAATTTTTGTTTAATTCGCATTAGTATTATCAGAGGGTCGTCGCATTGGAATTCAATTACATCGCATGCATGTGTATGCGAATGTGGAGCAGTTCTGAAAATTCAATTTCAACGAATTAGACAATTGTGTTTAAATTTGCTTACATTCGCCTCCTCCGTTGAGGTCCTCTTCTCTCCCGAGGACCGTGTAACGTGAATTCCGTTTTTTGCATGTGGCTGTGTGTCTGTGTAGCTGTGTGAGTGTGTGTGTGTGGGAAGTTAATGAAAAGCTGTGCGGGAAAAATCATCATCGTACCGATTCGACGTGTTCCCTTTTTCGCATCGTCGTCATCATCATCATCATCATCAACATCGAATGAAATTCACTCTCTCGGTTGCAGTAAATTTGCATTTGAGTGTTGTCGTGATTACACACATTGAATTTTCAATGTTTTATGTAAATATTTGTTTCAACGTTAACGTTTATATTTACTATACACAATAATAATGCTCAAACTTGGAAAAAAACTGAATAAATTCACTTCGATCGTGGTGAATGCAGTAAAAAAACGTATAATACTTTGTATACCAACATACAGTTTGAGTCAAAATTTGTGAAACACAACAAATTTTTTTCAGCTGAAAACGATTAATCACGCGATTTGTAAACTCGTCGCAGGAATGATTAAAAATTTGTTTGAATTTTTGTTCGAAATGATGTAATACAATAATTTTTCCACTTTGTTATTTTCGTTATGTGTACTCGTATGTATGTGTGTGTTTTAAAATTGGTGCGCATTAATAAATCTTATTTCATAAGACAGCAGCCAAGCCATGAAATCACATGTGTTGCTACAAAAATTAATCTGCTTTATAATTGGACACATGAAAGCGCTGCCTCTCTTGTTCGAAAAAACGAGCAAAGAAACAAATCCACATACATGTGTCTATTTTGCGCTTTTTATGATTTGTGATATTTATGCTTTCGAATTAATTGAGCTGTATAATAAATGATACAAAAAAAAACAACAAGCGAGCGCAACAAAACGAATCACATTTGTAATGTGCTTTTCTAGAGTTCCAAATAGATCTCGTTTATGATGAAATAATTTTTTTAAATTAAATATGATTTTATAGAGTTTTTTTTTACCAAGGAAGGGTAAACAATATAAAATTGCGCATCGATTTTTGCGTACATTGAAGCGCAAAATTTATTGCAAACCAATAAATTATTTACTAATTGTAACCGTAATTGGAAAAATCGCCAAACAACAATTTTTCGCTTTTTATTTACCTACATGCCGGCCAAATGATTAATTGCAAATTATTTATTTTCGAAAAACAAAAACAAGAAAAAATTCACACTGCGGCGATGCACTAGTTGTNTGTGTTAGAAGAATTTCATTTTTAATTCATTTCGGTTTGTCGCTGAAAAAACAAGCAATGAATCAAAAATGACGAATTTCCTTTGTGCGCGCACAACGTTTGAAAACATCAAAAGCGTTTGTCGCTCGCTCCAAAGAAATGTGTAACTAATTATCATCCGTGAATGTGAATATGTTTGTGTGATTTGTCATTTAAAAACTAAATTACATCACAATGTTTGATCTCTCAAAATTAAAACAGTAATTACATAGTTGCTCTCTATATGCAAAATTAAAAATGCATTTTAATTGGGTGTTTACAAAAAAAACTTATTTTAAACTAATTTAAAAAATATGTATTCTATTTTTATAAAAGTGCATAAACAACAAAAATTATTTATTTACCACAAAATATTTATATTACGTATTTTGTCATTTGATTTTAATTGCGTATTTACACATTTTGTTTCTCATTTTATCAAGATTGTTAAAGAATTTTAAATAAAATTGCGAATTTGAAGATATTTGATATAAAACTGCATCACCATGCTCTCTAACGGGCAGAGGCAAAAGCACCAATGCAATTCGCTGATAAAAAATTACGGGATTAAACTACCAAACCATGAATATACAAGGAAACAATTTAGTTAACTATTACAATATAGTTAATATTACAAAAACGCAAAATGCAAAATGTATATAATATAAATTAAAAAACATTCTCTAGTTGTGGGCAGTTGTTTCTCATGCTATTAAATCGTTTATATTACTTATTAACATTAAAAATTATCGAAAATTCATTAAATATTCCTTCAAGTTAAGAAAATATATCAAGTTTAGCAATAAACATGTTTAAATCGTTCAAATAAGCGCGTAAGTTCTAACGCGTTTGAAGGGTTTGAAGTAGCTCATTGCTACTACCAACCTTGGAAGACTAAACGTTACCAGACTTTTATCGCATTAAAATATTAAAAAATTAACGATTTCCGCTAACATTTCGCAATATTAATCCCGCATTGAATAGAGAATTAAATTCTGTAAGTAACCTTAAATATGATAAGTTTGCTGGAACGTCACATTTTCAGTCTTAGCAAAGTGAGGTTACTTCAAGGAACGATGCCCGGCCAAGTTTTCATCGATACATTGCAAAAAAATGCCGACTTTGCGAAGCAACAAATCGCTAGTCTAAAAAACGAGGTGAGGAAATACTCTACGAATGTAAAGCATGTTATATTAATTTAAAATAATTGATCGTATTTCAACTATGTCACTAATGTAAAAATCAAATTTAACAGCTGTTGAAAGTAACTATAAGAGATGAATATATTCTAATTAATTTGTGCATTTTTAGCTGAAAGTGCTAACGGAAGAAATCAATGCGCGTAGAGTACAACAATTACGTGAAGAGAACGCGCAATTGACAGCGGCTGTCGAAGCAGCAAAGCAACGTCTAGTCCAGACTGAAATAGCCAACAATGTGGAACAAATTCCTCTACCTGGCAGCAAAGTAACTTGCAGTAGTGCAGCACCCGTTACAGAAGCACAACCATCTAAACCTCAAGAAGTAGCCAAAGAAGCTAAAACGCCAGCAGTGAAGAAGGAAAAGAAGCCGAAGGAACCCAAGGAACCTAAGGAACCGGTGCAGGAAGCCCCCGTCGATGTTAGTCGATTGGATTTGCGTATCGCAAAAGTCGAGGATGTTCAACGCCATCCAGATGCAGATTCACTCTATTTACTTAAAGTTAACTGCGGCGAAGACAAACCGAGAACCGTGTGTTCCGGCTTAGTCAAATTCATCGAATTGGATGCACTGAAAGATCGCATGGTTGTCTTACTGTGCAATTTAAAACCCGTCAAAGTAAGTTTCATTATAAAATCTAATATATAGCAAAATTAATGATGTAAATCATTTTTTAGATGCGTGGAATTACTTCCGAAGCGATGGTAATGTGTGCCAGTACACCAGAAAAAGTAGAGGTACTTGCACCACCCCCAGGATGCAATCCAGGTGACTTGGTTCATTGCGACGGTTTTTCACGGCAACCGGACCCCGTGATGAATCCGAAAAAGAAAATTTTCGAAACGGTTGCACCCGATTTGCATACGAACGATTCATTACAAGCGTGCTACAAAAACGCGTTATTTGTTGTGGAAGGCAAAGGCAATATCGTTGCACAATCATTGAAAAATGTTGCTGTGAAATAGTTTCAGATTTGTAAGTTGCTTTAAATTAATAAAATGTTATTCTGTATCTACTCAACAGAATTGATCAATTAATGTTTTAAGATTTTGTTTTGCGATTCTAACTTCAATGTTACGATCCCTTAAAAAATGGTATTATACCCAAAGGTGGCCAAATTTTGTAGTTAGTATTGGAATTTTAATATTACTCCCTTATGCTTCAAATGTTCAACAGGTACTAAGTGAACATAAAATACTTTGTTTTTATATACTTTAAGTTTAGTAAGTATATGGCATTTTATTTAATGTAATCAGGATGAGAATATATTATCTACTTTCATGAAGATTCAAAATTGTTGTCTGATATCAAATATTGCTTTTCTCGTCATATATTCTTTAACAACTGAGTCCAAACATCATTGAACCAAAAATCACAATGTCAGCGTTAAACATAGGTGCGTAAATTTGGAATTATAAAGAAACGTAATTTTTATTCGCAGTAAAATTTGAAATTCTATTTTTTTCCTATTGTACAGAGATTATAATAATGTTACATCTCTGTAGGTGGACATAAATTAGTATATCGGACTTTTAGACAAATGTTAATTTGAATTTGCTCTGCATAAAATTGTACTAAAATTGCGTTTCTTCAATATTACAATTTCCAGCCCATTGTAGGTTTGCAAGAAATAAAATTTGTTGGTTAAACCTAATACATACATATATAGTGTTTACATGTTGTGACTTGCAACAACATCCGAACTGAGTTCCGAAACATAATAAGTACTCTATATTAATTAAATTTATTTCTAAAACAATTATTATATATATTTATAGTAAGCTTAGAAAATCATAGGTTATCACGACGTACACCGGGTGAATCTAGGCCAGGAGGAGACGATCAACGTTAATTACATCAAAGTATAATACCTAATATGGTTAATAATGTTAAAAATTTTAAATTCTTTGTACGATATTTTCATTTTTGCGGATAAATAATGATTTTATTATTTGTTAGATTTGGATTCATGTTTTCTATTAGTACCATGCTATTTCATTATAATATCATATTCGATAAAGATTTAAATAATTAGGTTAAAATTAATAATATTTACTTACATTGGAAATTCTTGTAATCGGTTACCATTTATTATAAAAAAACAGAATATAACATTAGAATCACGATTAAATTCAAACTAAACACTTATTGGATTTATTATGGCGAAAATGTAGTGTTGCCAACCACACGTTACTTAACTGCACTAAATTCTTTTATTCTTAGTAAAAACAATTGAAATTTATGTTTAATTTTGGTTGCAAATATTGTTTGGTGAGTAATTATCTTGATATTTATTAGTTGCGTATGTAATTTTTGATAGTCGTTTGATTGTTGCCAACAAAAGTCACTAAATGTGCAACAGATGATCCCACTAAAATCCACGCCTGCTCAAAGCTCACAAACAAGGTCAGTAAAAGAAAATGACAATATCATTCTTTAACTAAATTTGAAGGGAGATTAATTAACTGACGAACATATCATTTTAGCCACGCCAGATAAGCGCGTTGATTAGTAGTGATTCAATTCGTTCACATCCGCTCGCCAGTGCGTTTTGGGAAGCAACCGCGCCCCAATAATTTATCGTGTAAAGTGCTAGTGAAACCAGCACCATAGGCCTATCAGATACGGCTTTGATGGACATGGTGATCTCAAACTTACAGCAACAGCGTGCTCTAAACGAGCAGCTTCGGCGTGAGGCAGCCATCAAGCGAGTGCCGGTGTCGCAGGCAGTCGCCGACATCGTCAAGTACATCGGCGAGCACGAACAGGATGATTGTCTGCTTGTTGGATTCTCGAGTCAGCGAATTAATCCCTTTCGCGAGAAGAGCTCCTGCACCGTATTGTAAACTCATCGCGACGTTTCAATGTGTTTTAGTTTAGTTCTCAATTCGATCTAATCATGATGTCTTCTACTATTCCTTCTCTAATTTTAATGTAACTTTCATAATTTATATTAGTTTTTTTT
>JARJDW010010560.1:0-12717 GCA_030264715.1 Adinopsis sp. GC000173
TTTTGCTGAATTGCTCAAATTTTTGGTTAGTAAAATTGTAATATGGCATCAAGCTCAAAATGTGTAAAAGCTTCAGCAAGAATCGCATTTTTACATTCATTGTGATTCTAACAAACTTACAGAGTATACTAAATAGAAATGAATATCTAACAATAACAATTAATCTTGTTAGTATTGATATTATGTTTTAATTTATTTAATGTAGGCGATGCAACAATAATAAGTTGGAAATTTATAGAATTGATTGATATTATTCTTGCTGTTATTAAATATATTCGAAATTTGCTAGATTAGTGAGGTTGTAATGTGGTAGCAAGCTCAAAATGTGTAAAAGCTTCAGCAAGAATAGCATTTTTACATTCATTGTGATTCTAGCGAACTTGCAGCCTATACTAAATTCAAATGAATATCTAACAATAACAATTAGTGTTGTTAGTATTGATATTATGTTTTAATAAATTTAATGTAGGTGATCCAACACTAATAACTTAGAAATTTATAGAATTGATTAATATTATTGTTGCTGTTATTAAATATATTCGAAATTTGTTAGATTAGTGAGGTTGTAATGTGGTAGCACGCTCAAAATGTTTAAGGGCTTCAGCAAGAGTCGCATCTTTACATTCATTGTGATTCCAACAAACTTGCAGAGTATACTAAATGGATATGAATACCTAACAATAACAATTAGTCTTGTTAGTATTGATATAATGTTTTAATATATTTAATGTAGGTGATGCATCAATAATAACTTAGAAATTTATAGGATTTCTTTCAATGTGTGGTTCAAAAAGCGATAAAATATTTTTGACATACGTTTTGGAACACAAGGAATTAAAACAGTTTTCCTAGTATTTACACGAATATATTATAAATGACAGAAGCCCAAGGCGTTACTAGGTCCGTCGGTAGAGCATTGAGCTTTAACGGGTGGCGATTTTAAATCGGGATGGTTGTAGATAGGACACATTTTTGTGTGGGCTTGCATCTTGTGTATTAATTAATTAAAAATTCAAAGATTTCAATCATAGTCTTCCAGAAAACAATTTGCATTACATATTTTTATCGATAAACTTTTATTGAGAATAATAAATATATTGCCTTTAAATATTAACAAGATTTCTTATCAGCCATTAGGAATATTAAAAAATGATAATAAATATTAAATAAATTTTCAATAATATTTCAGTGTTTCACATAAAAATTTCGTCATGCCTGCAAAATTAAATTATTTATTTAAATTTTTACATTTCCTAAACCTATTGCCAAAGTATAACATCGATGCAAAACGATTCGAACAAGCAAATCGAAAACGAGTATATCTTGCCGGCACAATTATACTTTTAATCGATTTTTATTGCATCTATATGGAACATATTTTATATACATTTAATGTAATCGACTACATCATCTACATGGTCACAATGTATACGATGATTATGATGTTTGTGATAACCGTATTTGGTACATCGCTTTGGAATTTCAACAATTTGCAGAGCATATTTGGAGAAATCGAAAAATTTGATGCAATTTTATTGGATGAATTCCATTACAAAATCGAACCGATTAATACCATTCGTGAATTTTTGATACTAAATGCATCGATGCTGTTTGCTACACTCTTGGACTATGCATCGTGGTTTGAATTCAACGCCTACATGTTCATGGGGCTATTCGAGTATCTGTTTGAGCATATCGCAATGATCGTCACTTTTACGTACTACGCTTTTTTGAAACTGATTTACCAGAGATTTTCTGCAATAGAACAATTGTTAAATTATAGATTTGAAAATGTGAAACAAATTGATGGTTTAATAACGTCACACAACGCCATGATGAAAGCGGTTAATCATTTTAACTGCGTATTCGGTTGGCAGGCATTTTTTATTCTAATCTACATGTTATTGACTAGTCTATCATGTGTTTATTCGAAGTTATACTTTTCAAACAGTTGGTTGCAAAATGTGACATTGTATTTGTATGTAATTCTACTCGGGGTTTGTATTTGAATATTATATATTGTGTAGTGTTGTTCTTCAAACGGTGTTTCGATATAATTTGAAGACCACTGGTATTGCAAATCATATTTTTAATGCATTGTTTTTATTTTTAGGCAAATCTGACAGTTGTAATAACACTATGCGAAACAGTATCGGCAATAAGTGAACGAATTTTCGCGTTGGTCGTTGATAAAGAAAATCAATTTTTCCGAATTTATCCGAAGAAATTGTTAATACTAATGGAATTTACCAAACGCAATGCAATCATTACAGCGGCTGATTGTTTCGATATCAATTATGCGACGCTATTTAATTTGGCGCAACTCTTGGTAACGTACACGATTGTCATCATACAATTTGAAAATGTGGTGGATTACGCAGATTGGAACTAACATATTTGTAAAGAAACAAGATTCTTACTACGGCTAATAATTGTTATTTATACTGTAAGGTTGATAAGTGCAACTTTACAACCTTCAAGCTTATAAATGTGGAGAATATTGTAAAATATATTTAGAATTTTGTTAAATTTGATAAAATAAAATAAATTTTAATGCAAATTCCAATAAATAGCAAGGGAAAGCATAGATTGAATGATTTCATGTGAAAATGATACGAGAAATGCGATTTTTAAATTCGTTTTATCTATATGTGATGATATATGCTTGTATACGTACAAAAATTGTGGTGTTTTCAAAATCTTAAAGCAGCCTCTTTGGTTCGGAAAGACGTCTTCCATAAAATAGTAGATATAACCGATACCAATGCCCATTAAATCTACATATACTGGATTCCCAAGCAGTAACGAAAATCCAAACACCACCCATGGTAAGTAAGGAGCCTAGAAAAAAAACCAAAAACATTCAATCAATGTTTAATCAATTAATTAATAGTAAATAAATAGATTGCTCTTTGTGAATTATCTCTAAAGTGGTCACAAAGTTAATATATTTCGATTGTTTCATTTTATTTACATATAATAAATTGGCAAGTCATTTAACGTCTAACTAGAATTAGAATTAGTTTGAGCAAGTTAAAAATTCTAATGTGGTAAAGTAGATCTTGAATTTCGAACGTAGTTTTAATATTTATAGTTGTAAGGTTTATCTTCTTTATGATAAAGGATATAAAATGAACTTATTGGAAGTACTGGATAATCAAAATGTTTGATCTTTTTCTTTAAATTCTTTGATCAGATTAAGACGCATACTTTCATCAATAATTAGTAGAAATACCTGCCTACATCTATAAAGAGTGTGTAATTTCTGATTACAGAAGATATAGCAATCAAAACATATTAATAATAAAATTAATTAATGGTTTGTTTAATACGTACAAAGAAATTGATTAATCCAAAGCAATTCAGCTTAACTAGAGGATTGCGGTGTGACCACACATACACTAACATTATTGTGAATGCCTGTCCCAGAAATAACAGGTTGCAGAAAAACCCAAAAATCTACAAACGCTTCGCTAAGGAAAATCTTCAGTATTTCCTCCAAAATACATAATCTAGCGTATATTAAAAAAGGATACAATCATACAAACAGCTCCAAATATAAACATCATAACGAAATCGGCAGTTCGATCGCGAAACCATCCTTCCTCCAGCATCCGACAATATCTATACGTGAAAATACGTGTTAAAAAAGAAGAAATTGAATCCAAACGGTCCGAAAAATAGGAATGTCGTTAGTAGTCTATATATTTGACCATGTTAATTCATATCGGATTGTAGTAGAGCTGAAACGGTGTGACTAGGTCCAATTGGCAGAATGTACATTACATTATTCGGTGCATTAATTTGTGTCGAAATCAACTTACAACCACTAATGTTGTTACAACGCATGCTGTCGTGTAAATACGCATTACCAAAGGAATATTCATATACTTTGTTAGAAAAGATTGATAGGCCATTTTATTTACTTCTATTCTCAATCATCAGAAACAATTATCATAACATTTTACATAAACTTAATTTATAATAAATTATTATCTTTGAGCCAGCCAATGATATATTATTGGAGCCAGCCATATCAGTGCACTGCAATGACAACTTGACACAACAAAAACATTACCGACAATTATGCGCAAATTCGATTCATTGCAACAATCATATTGTAGCCTCATCGATGAAATCACCAAATTTGCATTATTTGCTTTATGTTTAAATATAAATATCAATAATTAATTAATAAATCAGTAGAATTGTGGTGTTGGCAGTATTTACACTTACGCATTGCCAACATTTCAAAGCAAAATTAAATATATACATGATTTGTATTATTCGAAAATTACTTGTATGGATTATATAGATATTTCAAAATATATGCTTCTAATTGATGATATTTGTAAAGAGATTACAAGTCGCATAGGTGTACAATATCAGTGAAGTAATAAACATATTGGTGTTATGCAGTGTTATGTGTTTTTAAAGGTTATTCCAAGATTTTCAAACAGAGTATGGTGCGTTAATAAGTGTTTTATTATATCACAATTATTAATGAAATGATGAACGGATAAAATTAAGAAATGCTTAGTTTTATAATTAATATTCAATGTTTAAAGCATTTCAGAAGAAGATTTGAAGTGTTCATTCCTAAAACAATAGCAGAGACAAAACAACAAACAAGTTGAAACAACACGAGTACGATGGGTTGGATTTATTCAAAAACTACACGGTGGTATGTCACACATATATCTAAATAATAATCTACTACTAGTTTTTGTTTACTATCGACCTCTTTGCTATCGACTGTAACTTCATTTGTAGAAACATGAATTTACATTGCTGGCTTATGGTTGTACGTGTACTGGGATAACTACTGTATTAACTTAATACAGTTTTATCCCCCGAAATTAACTAAAATGGGTGTTTGTCAACTGCAACGTACAAGATATTTGAATAATTCATTCTCATAATTCGGAATGCACATAATGAAGGTATAAAAACAAATATCTTGTCTTCAAATTATCTAATTATTGTCAATTTATCATATCATTTCTGGTTTGTAGAATTTGAAGTTTAAATGAGATGTAAAAGGCGTCACCAGGAAGGCTGAAAAGAAGTGAAAGTCAATCGTAATTGGTTCTCTTCGGATTTCTACCTGTATAGTTTAATGGCCAGGTAGATAGCACGACGTTGGTAGGCAACGATTATGGGGAATAAAAATACAACAAACAACGAATACGATGGGTTTAATTTAATCAAAAACTACACGGTATGTCACACATATGTCTAAATAATAATCTACTCCTAGTTTTTGTTTACTATCGACTGTTACTTCATTTATAGAAACATGCATTTACATTTGCTGGCTTATGGTTGTACGTGTACTGAGATAACTACTGCATTAACTTAATACAGTTTTATCCCCCGAAATTAACTAAAATGGGTGTTTGTCAACTGAAACGTACAAGATATTTGAATTATTCATTCTCATCACTTGGAATGCACATAATGAAGGTATAAAAACAAATATTATGTCTTCAAATTATCCAATTAATGTGAAGTTATCATATAATTTCTGGTTTGTAGAATTTAAAGTTCAAATGAGATATGATGAAAGGCGTCACCAGGAAGGCTGAAAAGAAGAGAAAGTCAATCGCAATTGGTCCTCTTCGGATTTCTACCTGTATAGTTTGATGGCCAGGTAGATAGCACGACGATGGTGAGCAACGTTTATGGGGAATAAGAATGGCGACGTGTTAACATTGTCTATCGTTCAAAATAATATTGATCGAATAATAAATGTATTAATATTATTATAGACATTACTATGAGATTATTATACTACTGTATTTGCATGCTAGTTGAATGGTGTATTATGTATTTAGCTTTGTGCATGCCAGCAGTAGTCAAACTGTTGTGTTAAATTATAAAATCATTGCTTCTAAAACTTTGCCTAATACCAGCCTTTTTTAAGGAGGTGTGGATGTAAGAAGTCACTTGGAGGCTCACAACTCAATCAACTCCCATCTCAAACGAAATACCTTAATTTTTGTTTGATGCAGTAACTTCTCAAATGTAGTTCGGTTCTCATAGAGGATATTAGTCCAAGTTGCAGCTCTCATCTCGAAAACTGTAAATGTTGCTTGTGACAGACTGCATGTTTTTGGTTTTGGAACATTTTATCGACTACTTGGGAAACATGCTACAAAAGCAGTGCTAGCCGACTTTTAAATTTCAAATTACTTGAGCTATAATAATACTTTACCAATTAATTGTTTTATAATCAAAAGAGAAACTAAATACTAGGGGTTCACGTTGTGGGCGGGCCCCGGCCCAACGAGAGGCTCAACATTTCTATATTTGTTTAATTATGTGATTTGTAAGTGCTACAAAACTTTCTTGCAATTATAATATAAAAACTTGCTGAACAATTGAAAAAAGGTCACTGCACGCGTAATAAACGACACATTTCCTAAATATGTACCGTGAAACCTCCACAAAATTTCAACATTTTTAGGTTAGGTTATAAATTTCACGAAATATTGCAATAAACCACTGCAGTGGCAACAAATTAATTAGAAATCGATTTAACAGTATCAATAATACATGAATATTGGATTGGTTGATCCTAATTAAGACACATAATTAAGTTAATTATGATATTATTGATTGTTTATGAAATTCGCATTTTAGTTACAAGTAAACCTATTCAAAGAAGGCAAATCGTCTATAAATAAATAAAATCATAGAAGTATATCTTAGTTACAAGTGTTTAAAACCCATAATTAATCAAATTTAATTAAATGTATAAATTAGTGAAATTTCTAGGTTTGTCGAATTTCCTACAAATATCTTAGTGAAAAGACATTAAATATTCAAAATTAACTCTAAACTTGTTTAAAACTCACATTCATGTAAGTTTTGTAATTAATTTTTGCGAAATTATTTAATTAATTTTTAGGGTAGTCCCTAAAGTTACTAAAAATAAGTCATAGTTGGCGGCGGTGGATTCGCCGAAGACACTCGAAGGGTGGTTCTTAAGCGGGCGATTGGAGTCGGACGCTTGCTCAGTCGTCTCTGATCCGCCGCCAAGGATGCACGTCGTCTCAGTCTAAAAGTAAAGGCAATAAAATATGAGAATGCGACAATTAAATATATTAATCGGGTTAAGTAAAAATTGTAAACCATCCTTTACTTTTACACTGGGAAAGACTGTATATACGTACCGCATTCTCGTTATATTATATCAGTGCTTCAAGAAGTTGCCGCCACGATGAGGCGTCGCTCAGGTGGGTTATCTTTTTTGTTTTATCTCAGCCATCTTGATAAAAATTTGTTGCAAAACCTATTTGTGATTTGATCGTTTGAATTTATCGTTGCAGGACACTCCCGGCGTCTTCATCATATATCATCCATTTGCATTGACTGTGCGGAGTAAGTTGATGTTGCTGCGATTTCGGTGTGAAGGTGTCGCGAACCTTCATATCGAAATCGTGGCTGCATTAACATATTTCGCATATGTACAATGCAGATTGGTACATCGGCGTCATTGTTAACTCTTTCCGGTTGAATGTGTCGCGAACATTCAACTGGATTGGTGATAATGGACGTACTCGATGTATAGCAGCTTTTCTTCTGAGATAAGGTAGGCGTATAGATTATATTTACATTAATGTGAAGATGGTTAATCGGTAATTCTCTTCTCTTGTTACAGAATTTGCTAAAATTGTGAGTGCTCCAATTCATCCCATTCAGCGTTTAGAATAGTGATAAATTCGCGTCGCGTTCGGTTCGGTTTTCAATCCATCCAGAGGGTTTGCAGAGATGCCGCAACTGCATTCATCACGGAATCACATGGTAAGTACTTATATTTTAATTAAAAACATTGTTATACTTATATGTATCATTCTTCTCTTACAGAGTGTGTGAACAAGGCCTCCAACATTCATGCGTCGATTCCGATGGTGTCAACAGACTGCGTTCAGCTACAAATCGTAGTTGGACTAAAGGTAACAATCCGCTTGCACGGTAGTTGCTGCTATAGGTGCGCTATTCTGCATGTTTGGATTGCTTTTATTGTTGCATGCTTTTCTCTTTCGCATTTCTGGGTTGAGGATGTATTTTCAGGTTCGCGTCGCGTTGGGCGTTTAGTTGGGTTCCTGCATCTCGCGCGCGATAGATGCAGGGTGCATTTCTTCCCGGAGAAGTGTACGGAAAGCGATGAGGGCCGACCTCCACGTGGTGCTTTCTGGGTTACGCAAACAGGCTCTCGACAGANTAGAAAAATGTACGGGTATTTCGAAAAAACAAGGCTAAAAAATATTTTAAATCTAGTAAATGTATTTGTATTTTAAATAAACAAACACTTTAGGAACTTGTTTCGTTTTAACTTGTTTTGGTATCTTAAAATTGTAATATTGTATAAAAAGAATAAAATTTAGGATAATGAATTATGCAGAAATATTCAATAATATACACAAGGTTTAGGTATTATTGCCACATCGTCTCGAATATTGCTGATGCATCTCTACAATGATACAGACACCACAACTTATTATTTACTCCTATAATCCCATGGATTCTCACATGATTGGGTTTGGATCTAGTACCTCTCAACTACTTTCAATTTTTTTCCCATCCATTGCTTACTGTACTGAACGAACAAAATATCTCAAACAATCCTCTCAAAATTTCTCACATTTAAACATTTCTAGTACAAGCACACTTTATTAATACAAACGATAAATTAACTTAAACAAACTAGTCAAAATCTTAATTAAATTTAAATAGTTAAGCAAGTTATCGAGTTTCAGTATACTGCTGATGCATCTCTACAATAATACAGACACCACAACTTATTTACTCCCATAATCCCATGGATTCTCACATGATTAGGTTTGGATCTAGTACCTCAAACTTTCTACTTTCGATTTTATCCCATCCATTGCTTACTGTACTGAACAAACGAAATATCTCAAACAATCCTCTCAAAATTTCTCACATTTAAACATTTCTAGTACAAGCACACTTTATTAATATAGATTTAAACAAACTAGTCAAAATCTTAATTAAATTTAGATAGCTTAGCAAGTTATCGAGTTTATGTATCTTTGTTTGTTTAGTGGTCAAACTATTAAATTTTGTTTTAGAAAGCAATACAAATATTTACACTTCGTTTAACTATTTATGTACGATTGGTTGTCTATTATCAAATTATTCAAAAACATGCGCTTCATACGCTTATTCTTACTAGAAAAATAATCACACATAGTTAAATAATAAATTATCTAAATAACCTTGATGTCAGATTACATTCATTCTAAGTTACTCAACGTTTAAACATCTAATATGTCCGAAATAAAATATAATAATGAAATCGAAGTTATAAAACTGTTAAATAGTGTGTTTAATAATAATGATTTTAAGGTGATAAAAACGGATTTCGGTGCTGATAAAGGCGATGGCTATTTTAGCATCATGCGTAAAGTCACAATTGAATTGAACGGTGAAATAATTCATTTAATGTTAAAATGTGCACCATTTAGTGAACAATTTCGCATCTTAACGCCGGTAGAAGTTGCGTATAAACGTGAAATTTATTTCTACCAGCGAATTTGTAAAGATTTTTTATTGTTCCAACGTCGATACACTGATAAAACATTCAATTCGATCGCTAAGTGCTATGGCGTTAACAATGAACGGCAATGTGAAGTATTAATTCTTGAAGATTTAAAATGTGGAGGTTTTCACCTGTGGGACCGCACCAAACCAATGAACATGGAGCATTTAAGTATTGTGCTGAAAGAGTACGGTCAATTTCATGCCATATCATTTGCGATGAAGCACAACGATCCAATTTTGTATCGCGATTTAACTGGAAATATGACGAAGGTTTTTAGCGATTTGAAATCGGAGTTGAGCTTCGTTGAAACGTTCCGACAGGGAGTTGTTCATGTACAGGAATTGTTTGTCGAAAAGAGTGATGTTTGGAATGCTATAAACGATTTGCAGAGTAATATATTCAAGTTTTATTCTACATTAGAAGGCGAGAGGCGTTTGGCGATGATTACGCATGGTGATTGTTGGTGCACTAATTTTCTTTTCAAATATGATGAAGTAAGTATAAGTTAAAGTAGTAACTTTAGTAACCAAGTAATCAATGTTCAGTTAGATACTCGTGTTTTATGTAATAAATAATGATTAATGGCCAGTCAAAAACAGAGCCGAATTTATATCTATATAAACTAAATAAACATAATTCCAATGATTTACAGCAAGGTTTACGCTTTTAATACATATACAGTGTCCTTGAGGTGTTAAAGAATTTAGGGGGCATCATATATTATGACATAGTACAGATACTTTTTACTTTACGACAATTCGCTTATTAACGACCAACCACATTTTCCGAACCTTGACATTATTTCCGTGTTGGGGGAATTCTTCTTCTTTTGTCGTTACCGTAAAAAATCTTATAAGATTTAAAATATTAATAAGAAGAATTTAACAATAATAAATCAAATGAATACTTTACGGTTGCCACATTTTATACCTCTTTAAATTGTTTGAATTTTCATAAGAAGTGTATCAATGTGAAGGATAACTCAAGAAAAAAAGTGAAGAATTTGACAATTTTAACATTACTAAAGGTATAGCGAATTCTCAGTATAAATTTTTTGTACAAGTTATAACAAAAAATTTCTTGCGGGCAGGCATTACCTTTCTGTTTACTAAAGGATTGCATTAAATTTGTTTAGTTGAATATTGAGTCTACTTCAATAGAGGGGCATATCATAAGTTCAAAGTCAATTCGAACGCTGTTAAACACTAAACTTTCGTAAAAATCATGCTTTATTTTGGTGACAAACATTTTATTGGCGCAATTGTTTTAGTACACTTGTCGCAATACATATATCCCCTTTTTAGCGCTACACCATTATTTGAGTATTTATTTTTTGTAATTATGTTTCAGAATGAGAAATTACTACCAACAAGCGTACGTTTTGTTGACTTCCAATTAACTCGTGTCGCATCACCTGTCTTAGATCTCGCATATTTTCTATACGTACATTGTACAAAGGAAACTCTATCAAATTTGGAAAACCTTCTAGACATATATTACGACAGTTTTCGGCAACATTTTCTACTTTTAAATAGTAACTTAGATAAAATAATGACTAAAGAGGAATTAAAGCAGGAGTGGAATCAATTTGCAAGGTTTGGTTTAATACTGGCATGCACAATTTTAAGAGTATGTTACACCGAAAAGGAGGAAGTAGTTGATCTAATTGATGGTGCGAATAATGGGTTGAAAGTGGAGGATGTGTATGTTAGAAAACGTAAATTTGATACAATTATTGACGAACGTTTACAAGATTTGGTTATGCATTTGTATAATAATGGTTTTCTATAAATTTAACAGTTAATATACAAATATTCAAATATTAAAACGTGTTATTTATAAATATATAATGTAGACCTCTCTGTAAATTCATGAGAAAGGTGTATTAGAAGAAAGTCAAACCGTAGAATGAGGTATAGTAAGAAAAATTTTATTTACAATTTTATTCGTTGGCTACGGAACCATTTCTATAAAATCATCTTGTAGAATGCAACATTTTTTAAAAGTGGTTTTAATGCATTTGCATTGTACTACTTGTGATTCATAAAATACACATTTAAAAGGAATCGTCAATGCGCGAAGCCCTGTTTCCAGCTTGATAAATGTATTTCACATACTTTTCGTTATATCGTTATTGACGACTGCCGTAGTTAAAGGGTTGAGAATCATTGATTGTTTCTTTATTCTGTATAATATAAACAACAATCAAAACATTATGTAAGAAAATATGATAGGGTCCGGTGGTAAAAATTTAGCCTACATTGGTCACAATCAGTCACAATTCCGCAACTGAAACATCGATAATTCTTTAATTATAAATTAAGTTTTCCTAACGACACCCCATTTGAACGTTTTACTTTATTCCCCTAAAAGTTTGAATAAAATATGTAGGTACTTAAATCATTGTGTATACGGATATAATCTTACTCAATGCTTAAATTACCAAATTTGAATTATAAAATTTATAAGAGACATCTATGAATGAATAGCTATGTTATACAATTTTACTGGAAATATTATATCAAATTATTATAGAGTATTTAAAGTAATTTACAACAAGAAAATTAGGTTTAATTTTTTGAAATATGCTAACTAAAATTGTTATCAGATTAACTTGATAAATAGATATGAACGGGAAAACCTGATTTGTCCTAATTTTAGTTCGTTTGATTTCGTGGATTCTCATACAACGTAGGTCGAAATTTTCTGTCTTCTTCTAACACATTTAAAGTACTACTAATTTCTAATATGTTAGATCTATCTTCGTCCAACACATTAATCCTACAAAGTGAGTGTGATGAACTTACGAGTATTAGGCCTAGGTTAAGAGAGAAAGCGTATGATGTCAACTAGTGACTGTCTGTATTGGGATTGGTTAAAAATGTTTCATTCCTTGCATTGCACGTTACAATTTTATATAAAACTTTACAGAGTTTTCGGCGTTGTCTGATTTTCTGTTGTGAAGCATATTTGTCTGAAATCACCGCTTAAAAATATAACTAAAATTGAACTTATTTGAATTGCTATTTAAATAATTCAAATATTCCTAGCAAGATTTAAAATAAAAATATTAGGTTTACTGCGGGGCTTGTTTCATTGTTTGATTCTCTGAAATAATTTACATTAAAAAATCAAAAACAACG
>JARJDW010010562.1:0-12520 GCA_030264715.1 Adinopsis sp. GC000173
CTAATTTCTTTTATTTAGTTTTATTCTTAAAATTGAAATTGAATTTAGTACTCGTACTCACAATTTGAATTGTATTTTTTTATCACTTACCTTTCAATTATGGTTTTTATTTATAAAAAATTTTCGCCTAGCCCGGCCCGGCCCGATATCGATTTAATTAATCGTAAAAAGCCCGACCCGGAGCCCGTCGGGCTTCGGGCCGCCCGTGCAGGACTCTGATACGAATCGATTTTTATTCTTATATTGTTATATATATATGTATATGTATGATATATGCGCCAAGTATTTATACTTGCAATTAGTTTTAAATACGCTGAAGGGATTTTAATATCGTTTTCACAGATAACAAAAGGGCTTATATGCGCGAAATGCTATCTAATGCTACGCATTGGTACGTCAGGAGCCAACAGAAAACTTTCCACAATTTGATAAATTTACATAAAAAAATCACGTAAGTCGCTTGGAAAAATATCAACAAGAAAATAGCAAAAAAGTGACAATACATTACCATTTTACCAATTTAAATATTCAATAAAATCGCTCAAGTATAATTAGAAATATGCAGAAAGATATTATGTAAAATTTAGAGTATCTTTGCCTCTAAAAAACGTAAAATTTGACTTATTTTATCATCATCTTGATGCCCTTTTCATTAATGATTTAATTGCTGTAATTTCTAACATTTTTGGGAAATTTTTAATCAATTTTTTTGAGACTTACGCCATGTTTCTTATATTGTACCGTTACAATTGCTGAAAATTCTTACAAAAAAATCACAAAAAAAGCTTTTACAAATTAAATCGTTACTGAATTTTTTTTACAAGTATGTAAATATCCATTCTAGAAATATCTCTAAAAAGAATAAGATAGATATAACAAATAAAGCATGATCATAATACGTTAATTCAGAAAATTAATAATGCTATACATATCACTTATTGTCTTTATGATTTCCAAATTAATTTTATAATTTTAAGAATCAGTATGATTTGGTATTCCGACTGTTAAAATAGAGATGTTCTTCTTTTAACCTATCGCATCAAGTTACGATTACAACTTTAAATAATTCACTAATTTGTCTTTATATAATATTCAGTATCTACTTTTACTGCATTATTGTTTATAAAGAAATCCTAAGCGGTAATTTATGATGCAAATCCCTTATATACCACATATTAACTAACTTTATAATGCAACGACAAAAATGATCTAAATTCCTTTGTATTGCCTACTTATAGCACTTGAATGGCATTTTGCGCATATAAACCCTTTTGTTATCTGTGAAAACGATATTAAAATCCCTTCAGCGTATTTAAAACTAATTGCAAGTACAAATACTTGGCGCATATTTACACTAACAATATGAGAATAAAAATCAATAGGTGATTTTTTAAAGCTGCAATTCTATTTAGTTAGGTAATATGAAAGAATAGAAAGAGAATCCGTAGCGCACGCTCACGCTAAAATCTTTTTTCTGTATTCATCACATAATATAAGCTTCATTTATCAAGCACATTGAAATTTCAGACGGATCTCTTTGTCAGTTTGTAAAACGCCAATACGAAAAAGTTTCTTAAGAGCAAATTTGTTAGTTACTATCCGCGCTCGCACACATAAAGGAACCGACATAAAAAACGTAAATTATGCGCGATGCGCACTTTAAATTCTCTCGCGCGATAGTGGCAAATAAGAATGTGTGCAATTTAACTCGTTCGTTCGCTAAACTAACGTAAACAAACCGCTCTTTTATTTTTTTTCCACTCCACGCGCTTTCGTAAAGTTGAGCAATTAAAGTAAACTTCGTACTTTAGCCGTATATAATAAAATATAGAGACGTCAATTTGAAAGCGCGCGCGGCAACACCTAGAAAGATACGAAAAGTTTGTGACAGGAACGGCGCGCGCGTATATAAATATTTTACATTGTTTCAAATTTGTATTGTAGTAATAATAATGTTTTGTAGTAGGTACGTAAGATTTTTTGTAATCCATACCAGTGTTTTGCAACTCTCTTCGTTGTCTTAGTATAATCTTAAACATCCTTAAGGCTTGGTTAACGAACTCTTGAAAATCAAACAAGCTATAAATTAATTCGTTTTATTTTGTTTTATTAATTAAATTGTCATTAAGTTAAATATTATTGTTTGATTGTTTTTTTTGATTAGATAATTATTGAGTTGAGTATTGTTGAATTGAGAGCAAATTGAGTTTGTTTTCGTATAGATGTTTAAATGCATACTGATTCTCAATCATTTTTCTACCAAGATACAACAAATTAATGTCATGTAAAGAAATAAGAATAATAATATTTATTTACCGCAATCTACCTTTTTTATAATAGTTATAGCTCTTCGAAAAACTAATAAACAGAATACAATAAATTTGTCACTGCTTTGTCAAAGAAAATAAAACTTTGCTTAAATCAATGTCGCATATATAGAAATATTATTAATAATAACAATAATAATCCTTATTAACGGAAATCTATCTTTTTAAATTACAACTCTTCAAATTAACAAAATACAATAAATAAATAAATAAATAAATAAATATACCTACATTACTAACAGTGGAAATTTATTCATAAAAAATAAATATAGAAGATATCTTGATAATAGCTATAACAATCCAAATTGACTATAATCGTTACTTCATTTGGCTCATTAATACTAAAGAAATAACTGATTAACCATTATTCTGTTCATTTATTTACTTTTTTACATACACAACGATATAATGTATATCAATACCAATTAGTGTTTATTGATATGTTTATAGACTTTTTAACGGCACATTTCAAGAACTGCACAACAGCAAAGAAAGAAAAGTAACAAAAGATAATGCCATGAATAGTTTTTCTCCTTCAAAGTGATTTAAATCAGAAGAACAAAATAACAAAACAAAAATTGATCAGTAACTATAAAATTATTTTTTCGTTGAGCGGTAAAACATAATAAATAGATTATATTAGTATTATTCTAACTGCCAATTTTTATTGTCTAATTAAAAGGAATAAATACCAATCTGATATGTTTGGAATAGTTTGTCTGCTGCAAAGTGATTAAACCACAAAAATAGATCAGCAATATATTCTTAATAAACATAATAAATAGATTATCTAGTATTATTCTAGCTGCAAATTTTTGTTGCCTAATTATTAGAAATAAATGCTTCTTAGGTAATTAAACACCAATCTAATATGTTTGGAATAGTTTGTCTGCTTCAAAGTGATTTAAATCAGAAGAACAAAATAACAAAACAAAAATAAATTAGCAATTACAAAATTATTCTTTCGTTGAGCGGTAAGACATAATAAATAGATTATTTAATATTATTCTGGCTGCCAATTTTTATTGTCTAATTAATAGAAATAAATGCTTTTTTATTATGCAATCTGATATAGATAAGTTAAAAAAATAGCAAAATGTGAGTAAGTAATCAGTTGCGATACGTTGATACATACTATACGTAGAGTTTGCAAGTATAATTTAGTATCAAAAGCTTTAAACTATTTGTTTTGTTCCGGTCCTGGCTGGTGGTGCATTTTGAAATGAAAATAGAAACGCACAAATCATTGCTGCAATTGTATCGATAACGACTGGATAGTGGAAGAATTGTCCGAATGGTTATTACCTCTCAGCTGGACATGAGGGTGTTGACAATAATTGAAGTTAAACTTCCGTTTAGCCATATATTGTCACAACACATCCGTAAACTTTGCAATGAAAAGAATGCCTTGCACAATTCAATACCGAATTCCATTCAGAGCGACGAGATTATTATTCAAGAGACATCGATTGATAAATGTGCGAACTCTCAAGACGGATAAAGAAATAGTTTGTTTTATAAATAAAGAATATTTATTTTACATATATATAATATATTTTATATATTTATATAAAAATATCTCTGCTATCAGTCTTTCTTAGAATATTGCACTATTTACATATATACATAAAGTATTTTACATAAATTTAATAGCCGAACATGGGTACGTAAGGATAGCTGGCTGATGCTGATGTCCACGTATCGAATGGCAACATAACCGGCACGGCGTACAATCCCCTCGGCTGCATATGCGTCCTGGAATGCTTCTTTAGATGATCTTTACGGCCGAAACGTTTTCCACATTGCGTACAGGGAAACGGCCGCAATCCGCTATGTATACGTTTGTGTCTCGTCAATTCCTCGTTTCGCGTAAACGTTTTGCCGCAATTTTTCTCGTCGCATTTGAACGGCCGCTCGCCGGTGTGTATCCGAATATGTCCTTTCAGCTGGCCATTATTCGAGAATCCGACGTCGCAATGCGGACATTTGTACTTTTTCGGACGCTGTTTTTTCGCGCTCAGCAATTTCGCCTGATGCTCCTGGCTGAGGACGCGTGCATACTCTTCAATCGCGTAGCCTTGCGTGATTTGGTCGAGGAATAAGGCGTCGTTGTGCGGCAGGCCGAGTGTTTGCGCTAAACTTGCTGGTACGGTCGTCGGGAAAGATTCGGCCGGAAAGATTGGCGGATGGGCCGGATACGCTGGTGGTAATGGTTTTTCCCAGCTTATTGCCTCATTACTGGTCGTCGTAATTGTCGCATCCTGATTGTTCTTATCATTTGTTGCATCCCATGGCCTAAACAACTTTCCACCACATTTACTATTTTCCTCCTTGATCGCCACTGACAGATTACATTTACTAGTTTCTTCCTTAATCGGATTATTAAAAAACATCTTTGTATATAGGTACTAAAAGGCACGGTAAAGTATTTTTGGAACTCCCTAAAGGACACTTGAGATGACAATTGCTAACTAAACAAGTTTAAAGTGTATACAACGATATATAGGATTTGCAAAAATGGGCAGTGCCTTTTAAGAGGGGGTAGCTACTGTTGTACATAATCAAAACTACCCCTCTATTTTTTCATCTTATGGGGTACACGATCCTCAGCCTTAATGCGTGTGCACCCTATTTTCGCAGAGGGTTATGATTTCACGCGTTTTTTGCACGCTTGTCCATTTCTAATAGAATGAAGGCATTTATACGACCGCATTTATGACGCTTTTACGAGATTTCGATTTTATTTACCTGTCAACAGTGATCCACTTTAAATTATGTCATCGTTTAGTAACGGACTGATTTGCCTCGCACGTAAAAATGTTACCCAGAGAATTTAATCGAAAATGTAACTTTTTGCCAAGCGCACAAACAATGGCCTGGCAAAGCTCTTCAATGAATTTGAAACGTCTTGTAATCCCATTGTGCATTTTGCGTAATATATATAAATTTTTTTTTGTTTTGTTAAGAAGCTAATACATCAATGATTTTATGACAGCTTTTGTGCAACTTGGCAAAACCCACACGTATGGGTTTTTTTTCCTCAGCTGACCACCCGCGTTTCGATATAAAACCGATTACATATTCCTGACCCAAAGCGATTGTAAAAACTATTTTTATTGATGCGTGAGGGTTGAACGTCTTGTATTGTGTGCGCATAAGATTACCAGCGCTACGCCTTTTTTTATTCATTTTAAACTTTTTTTTATATTTATTTTGATTGATTTATGCGTTAGTATGTGTGGTACTCCTATTTGACATCGCTAGCAACAAATTATGATTGATTCAGCTTACTATTTTGACAACCCTTTAACTAAGAAAGAGTTAACATCAAAATCGATCATCCATTGACGTATGTACGTACAAATACTATCTAGCTGGCAATAGAAAGTATTTTTAATCGAATGAATGTGTGTCTGTTTTAATGTTCGCAAAGGGTTTGGAAATGTGCAAAAAAGTTTTTGTTCAATTTTTTTGTTGTTGTTCAAATGAGCAACGCGACGAGCAAAGTTTTAATTAAGAATGAATCTATTCAAAATGATAGTAATGGAAAGTATTGTAAGGAACAGAAAGCGCCTTTGTTAGCGATTTTTTGTAGCAACAAAGTTATAAAAATATTCGAATAATATTCGTACAATTTGCAACTAAATTATTTTGCCACAAAATTATGTTTGCAAATGTGCATGTTTTGCGCTAACAAAATTTGATTGATTTATTTGAACATATATTGCATGCGGAAGGCGAAACAAAAACGTTTTGTTAAATAAACTTACTGACGAATAAAAAAAACACAAAATATTAAAAACCACCAACGCTAAAACATAATTGATTGATTTTTATGGCACGGGTTTATTAATAAAGTTTTTCAATCAATTGAATTTTCAACGCTTTAACGAATTGATTAAAATTAGTATTTTGATTTCAGTAAGTACACATAGAAAGTCGATCAGGTCATTAATTGGATAAGTAGAATTATATCTACTTTTAAATAATATAACTAGTTTTGTGTTATCAAACTATACAAATATTTCTAATACTAAGCAGTGCTACTTCAGGAGTCTGCAGCAAACTTTCCACAATTTGATAAATTTGCATATAAAATCATAAAAATTGCTTGGAAAAATATCAACAACAAAATCGCAAAAATCTGATAATACGCAACATTATAATTTTAACATTAATTTAACTAATAAATTCAATAAAATGTTAAAACATAATTGATTGATTTTTATGGGACTGGTTTATTAATAAAGTTTTTCAATCAATTGAATTTTCAACGCTTTAACGAATTGATTAAAATTAGTAAAAGAAAAAGTGTATTTTGATTTCAGTAAGTACACATCGGGCCATTAATTACCGAGAGTGATGAGGTTGCTTTTACTTATAATAAATTTGAATCAATAATAATTGGCCAGTTATGTATTATGATGTGACCGTTTGCGTTTTGAACGCGCCAAATTTTTGGACATTCTCAGATGATTGAACGTTGATCAATCAAAGTTTTGACTTTTCACTTTTGTGGAAACGCTAGCCTTCTAACAATGTATTGAAACTTTGATGGATGGGCTCATAATTTTTTTATTATTTAATTAGATTTATACAATTTGGATATAAATGCATTGATAATCTAATAAACAATCGCTGTTCGATGTTGTGCAGAAAATGGCGGCGTGCTGCACAGCTGCATTTATTACATATGATGCATCCTATATGTATGTACCATAAAGCACCATTCTAATTTTTTCTATCCGTTTAGGAAGTCATGTTAATGTGGTTTGTTGGGGTGACATAAGTCGTGAGGGTGAGAGGGTAGTGAATGGGTGCTTCAGGGGCGTCAAACAGGGAGGGTTTTTAATTGATTCTCTTGCGCGCCCTTCGTCACCCAGCCACATAAACCACATTGTTTAAAAAGGACCGCTCATTCCTTCTCTCCCAACAGCTTTCGATGTGCAATATTCCCATGCACCGAACGATTTCAGCAATAACAAACAACAAAATGAAAACAAGATGCATAATTTAACTCGGGCGAGTATGAAATAAAACACAGCAAAAATGTGTACGCAGAAATAAAAAGGTAATTATAAGAAAAGCGCTTTATGTTTGCAGCTCAGTGTTTTTCAATGCATATTTGAATAGTAAAATAAACTCAATTTTCATTCTTAAACAATGGAACAGAAATCTTAAAAATATAATTGAACATTTTTTACATCAGCGTTAAAAAGCTTCCATTCGAGAGGCAAAAAAAATAAAATGTTGTTTACTCATACTGTGGCATTCTAAAGAAAATCTTTAGCGTGTGTAAACTTTTCAGTAAATATATATTATTAAAAAATCCAATTAAACAGAAATAAAAAAGTTTTTAATATCTGTAGCTACGTGGTAACCGCATAGAACGGTGGATTCCAAACTTTTTTTAGAGTTGCAATGGCGCTCTATTTGATTTAAGATATTCCTGCGGAAACCTTTTTTGAATTATTGCAAACTACTTAATGTAAAAGAATATAAAGTCATTAATTTGTCGTATTTGCATCTTTCTTTTTTTGTACTTTTTGTATTAAAGTTTTATTACATTGGGAATCTTTTATAACATATTGCATTCTAATTAATTATGAAATATACTTTTACCTTTTATACAGAACTTTTAATAAGCATTTTCACTTTTTAACTGTTTTCAAAAAATCACATTGAATTTCATTTTATTTTTTAATTAAGTAATATTACTTATAGGATAAATAAAGAACTTTGTTGACAGTAACACTCCGAGCTGAAATATTTACTAAGTATATACATATACTTTAATTGTTGACATTCGCAAATGTTTGTGTGAATTGCGTTTTAACGACGCAATAACATTGCCAATTCCAACCTTTTCTTGAAAATATGTAATAGACCCATTGTTCTTGTTATTAATTAAGTTGTTTATCACTAATATTTTTATAAATATTTCTTATTTCTATATGTAAATAGATTTACTTTGTAACAACGTAAATAACGCGATATTCTGGCTTTTACCTATTTTTCAATTTACACGGTTTTACGAAAATGTCAATTTCAATTTGTACGCCGTTTCGCAGGAACCGATTTACCATGTAAATCAAAAGACAGGTGTATCGAAGGATTTCTCAACATACTGTTTGAGAATCACACTTATAGCTGAGTATATATTGGGTTGTCCAGAAAGTACTAGCCAATTCTATTGAGGTGGTGTTAACACGAATATGAATATGATCATGTTACTGTAAACAACCAATTTCGTTGGTTTGCCTAAAAATGACCATTCAATGCACATTTCAGCAAAACAAATCGAGTACATAAATCTTCATTGCGTTGCAGCATGTTAAAAACCGAAGAAAAAGTGCAGTTTTGCACATAACTTTGATTAGTCGGCAAAATGTGTTTTCTAATCATCGCACTATCAAACTTATACCTTTTTGGGTATTTAAAAAACAGTTTAAATCGGAGGAGCTTGGAATTATGGGATTGCGTAAAATAGCAACTTAGCGAAAAATCTAATCATTTCTAAAAGAACCAAATTTTTAAATGGCATAAAAGATGATGAAAAGTAATCAAAAACAAAACGAAGCTACTTAATAAATGAAAGACAGGTATATGCATCTAAAAAAATGCATCTTCTGAACAACCCAATGATATATAGTACCTAATTGTATTTTTTCATAATCACAGTAGCATAATATTTATGCATTCAGTAAATTAACCTCCCGGTAATCATACAATAGATTAGATTCAACATCATATCAATCACAATCTTATCTAAGGCATATTGTTAATATTGTAAATCCATCAAATCAAATTAATATATAATCATCTACGAATTGAATGAGTATAGTATTTAAAACCGATTTGAAAATGCGGTGTAAATATTTTATTAACATTGGCGACATTTGTGTGTTTTTCTTGCATAATGTTTTGTTGTTGTTACCGAAACTTTGTTTAATTTGATTTAAAAACATTGGGGTTTTTTACACTGTTTAATTTCACTTAGTGGCTCATCAATTATTAAAAATATGCTTGCTATTCTCGTGGATCGATAGGAATTTACCATAATAATTTAAAATTATTTTTGGATGAATTATAGCGCGACAAAGTTTAATTAAATATAGTTTTCATTAAGAATTAATGAAGCTAATTGGGTTAATATCGCCAGAAAATATACTACATATACCTATATATGATGAAATTTCAGCGAGTTGTTTCGTTTTAGTAAATTAATATTACAAGAGAATGTTAATTATTTATGTTATGAAACTGTTTAACTTTTAATTTATACGTGATGTAATAGAAAAATTCTGTTACGCTCCGAAATTTTCTAATTTCAAACTTTTAATAGCTCAATCAAATTGGCAATTAATCATAGACAAAAAGTTTAAATAATGTACGTTGTAAACTGACGATATGTTACATTATTCAAAGCATTAGTGTTAATATTGCGCTCGCAAAAGTTTAATTTTATTCCATTTCGTAAACTAATTTATTTAATAACACTGATCTGCAACGAAATCATTCTTTTTTATATTCTATTTTTGGCAATCACGCATAGATTATATATGATATGATTGCAAACATTTAACGATTAGTGGTAAAAGAAGACACTTTATAATATATTCCAGCAAATCAGACTAATCACAAACTGGAATTTTTTAATATCCTTCTCCGTGTGTAAAAAAATTGTTTTATTTCGATTTTGTATTTAGGGTACTTTAATCTAATTAGATCACTATCTGTGACACTTCTTCTGTACATACAAACACAATTCGAATTGAACATTTTCTTTAATCCTTAGCTATAATATACTTTTCTGCAACGAATAATTTATTTTTAGTATATATTTTTTACAATCACGTATAGATGTTTTATGATATGACTGGAAATGCTTAAAAGTTATTCAAAGAAAAACACTGTTTATAATTTATTCCAATGATTCGGACTAATCACAGGTTTGAACTTTTTACCACCTTACTGCTTGTAAAAAATTTGCCTTAATTTGATTTTGTATTTATTTATTAGAATTGCGCGTTTTCTTTAACGCTTAGCTACACGTATGTAAAGTAATTATGTCAAGATTTTTTTATTTTTGTAACACTGATTTGCAACAAATCATTCATTTTTACTTTTTATTTTTTGCAATCACACAAAGACTGTTTATGATGTGACTGAAAATATTTAACAATTACTGGTAAATGAACACTGTTTCTTATATGTTCCGACGATTCGCACTGATAGCAAATTTAAAATTCTTAACACTTTCCTGTGTGTAAAAAGTTTGTTTTTGTATTTACATCACTTTAATCTATTTAAATAGCGTATGTACACATAAACACAATCCGAATTGCATGCTTTCTTTGACCATTAGCTATGTAAAGTACCTGTAGAAAATTATGTCGCGATTCTTTCAGTCTTGTATTTGCATCGTAATCCTGCTTTGAACAAAAATATGATTATAATGTGATGAATCTATCATCTCGTGATTTTTGTAGCAAATATGTTGATAAGTATGTACAGGATAAGTATACATCATATCAGGATTCGGAAGCATAAAACCTATTATACCTAAATAATAATAATATTGTGAAAAATGCAAACAATAATATTTGAAAATATTTTTTTAGCTAAAATAGTGTTAAACTATTTGTCACCTCAATTCTACTTTACTAAAATTAAACTGTTGTAATGCGAGATTTCCTACTAATGTATCTAATTATGCAATAAAATTGTACTGCAATTTTATGTTCATCTTATTCATGTTATAGCTCAGTCGCAAACTATAAAATGATTAAAATTGTGTGTAGTTTTACTGCCAGCGTGCTATATATAGTTGTAAAGTGTATTATTGGTATTCCGATGTGGTTGTAAAATTACACATACATCTACTTTACAGATGCCATGCTGGAAGAAATACGTCAAAATAAAATGTGAAATGTTATTTTGCATTGCATTTTATAAAATAGAATTCTTGACGCAGAAATGGTATTTTATGTTATAATGCGATATATATTATTGATGTTACGTAAGCTTTAGAAATGTTCAATTAATAGAACGAGCGTAGTTTAATAAAAGTATGCGCCAAATATCGATAAATAATAGTTATTTTAGTTTAGTGGAACGATCGCTTTTCATTGTAAATTCTATTATTTCTCTCAGAAGTTTGGTAAATAAAATTATAGTTGCAATGGATACATAAATCACAGTCGACTGCTGCTGCATCCCAAACAAAAATGGAGCAAATAGTGGAAAAGAAACTCTTCCAACACTTTAATCTAAAAGACGTGTTATTATGCTATTGGGTATGCGTGTAATTTATTATTTATAATGAATTTAATCATCCATAAATATGCAATTATAATACGGAAATAGATTTTATATAGGCTATGCATATTTAAATGTCAATATCAAGTATAACTTTGTCGTTTTATATGAATATTCATAGAAATTTATAATGTTTGCTGTTTTAAAAAACAAACTTTTTTGCGCAGCTGATCTCTGATGCAAAAACATAGAAAATACTATCACATGCATAGTTAGATAGTCCGGCTATCAACAACATAATCGATTCATTTGATTTAGTTGGAATTCATAAATAATATTCGAGAGATTATCGCTCCTCTATGATAGTACTTATATTTCGTAAACAACTCACAGTCAATAAATTATAATAGTCTACTCGAATACTATTTATAAATGAATAAAAACTTTAAAATTCAAATAATTAAATTATATAAGAATTTTAAAAAGTAAACAAATGCACGTAAAGTTAAATAAAAAAGTGTTATTTCTTAGTTATAAATTACCTGTATGAAGTCAATATATTTAACAAAAATTGCACTTCTGTTGCATTGCAATTTCATCTAGTCGCATAAAATATAAATAAAACGCTCCCTAATTTTGTTGGTTACAATATGAACGGATGTGAAGTTAGCAATAAGTTTCAGCAATAAAAAAATAGATTTTTTTTTTTAAATAACTCGCCCATTTTTAAAGATATTTACATGATTCCAATGCTTATCGATTCAAAATATTGTAGACTTTCAAGCCCAAGTGGATTTTCACAGTTATTGATATTATTTAATACACTAATGAGCCAGAAACAAAGAATTTGTTCAATTGCATAAATATTTAAATAAATCAATTACTTTAGCATTTTACTGATAAATGAGGTCATGATGTAAGTGAATCCAACA
>JARJDW010010563.1:0-14165 GCA_030264715.1 Adinopsis sp. GC000173
AACGGCCATATGCCTCTTGCTCTACAACTAACTCGCATTTTTTCATTGTATGACATTACTATTTTTAATTTTATTTTATTTTAACTGAAAAAAGAAATCTACGATATAAGTAAAATATCGTTTGGCACTAGCAGTGATACATATTAAATATTTATCACTATATTTCGACACAAGGGCATCAAATCTATTATATTATAATAATAACGCAGTATAATAATAAGAAGATAAAAAATAAATGTTAAGTTATAATAATATGAAGTTTAAAACATAATTTTACAAAAAAAGTTCATTACGATTCACCGACATTAAATCTACATTTATTTTACATAATAACAAGAACACAAAAAGTGTTTTTGTAGACCGACCAGTGCTATCAGAATCTAAAATATTAAATTAAAAAAAATTAATGCACTATACAGTTTAACTTGCTTCTTTTTTTTATAATTTTGATTGTCGATAATTCTGTGTTGAAAACATTTGCTTCATTTATTGAGTTAATTTAATAGAACGAAGTCTATTTTATTTAATTTATTATATTTAATTGCGGCTTTGAAGATGCGTAAAAACAAAATAGCCTCCCGCAATAGAAAAATCGAATGAAAGTGAAATTATTACAAAACGAATGTGTTTTAATTCAGCTATTGTTTAATTTAATAGTTCGAATAGTCTTAAAACCATTAAATTACGACAGAAATGGTTTTTATTCCATAACCATAGCACAATCATAAAGCCGTTCCACCTTATTAAGCCGTTGTTACTTTTAAATTTAAAATCGTAATAAAGCGAGAAAAATCCCCGTTTTTAATATAAAATAAAGTATGTGAAAATGTAAAAACCCGATTACAACAAATTTATGATATAGATATAATATGGATAAACAACTATTTTGAAGTAGATACTCTTTCCTCCCTTCAGGTATTACTTTATAATGCTTTTTTATGTTGATGTCTTAGTTATTAAGGTTGTAAATTGGAAAATGCCAGAGAAATCAAGTGAAGAGCTTCCAAAAATAAATGATATTGAAAAATAGTTAATACATTTTAACACCATCAATATATAAGTATGTGCTCCTAATAAAAAAAATCTATACGATGAAATCATTAATAACTGAATGAGTAAAACGGCATCATTTTGATTATTGCTAACATTGTGTGTTAACAACCAAATCCAATAAAAACTAATATTGTAACATTGAACCTGTTCTGCATGTCCAATTTTGCTTACCAAAGTAGGTCATTCTGAATGAATTCATTTATTACGCATACAGTTAAAAGAAACAAAAATTAGCATGAGTTAAGCTCAAATATTGCCTAATAATAGAAAGTAAAACTATTATTTTTTTTGAAATATTGGTAGTTATTTTATGAACACGCAAAATTAATCAAAATTTTGGTCGATTAAATTTACTAAATAATCAATGGCATACATTGAATAACTATTTATGTAGTGGAACTCTATTTAAATACGACAAAAAAGAATATGTCCAATTCGGTATACGACTTATTTTAATGAGACAAATTTACCTTTTCCTCCTATTATACGAGTTATTTTCACTAAAAATCATTAAATAACTGTCCTGCCTTTTAATATAATGTTCAAAATTGCTTCAAAATCCAAAAAACAAAGAATGATATAAATTAATTTAAATTAATTACGTGACAACTATTGTTATGATTATATTTTTACATTTTCTATATTCACAGACAACCCTTTTAACATTCCGTATCAAATGCCATTTTTAACAGAGAACGGATTCATAATTTTGATATTGGTTCTTATGAGAAAATTGATTTGATATACGTTCAAACTTCTTGAACAGATTAAAGTCGTACGCTGAGATTTCACTTTACACTCTTTGTACTCTTGTTCGCATCAATCAATTTATTAACAGGCTTATTATTAGAATGGTGTAATATCTCTTACGACATTTATGATAGCGTCATTACTGCATAAATAATTTTAATTCTTATTGTACTGAAGCTTGCACTTCTCATTTAAGTGTTGTTTGTATTTTTACTTATATATTTATCACATTCATTATAAATTTAAAATCGCGATATGCATCATAAAATGTTTATTTTGCCTTCCGCCTCTTTGCTTCTAAAGAGTTCGCAATTTGCAGTTTTCGCAAATATCTACCAATTAGTAAAAATACTGTATTTACGGATTAGTTTTGACTAATTATGGCAATTCCAAAAAGCGACTCAGGTCCAATGTCGAATGTTTGGCGGCCGAATACGATTATCAATGACTATTTCTAAGAAGATTTCACATGTCTCATTTGATTTCTAATTTATTACGCAGGCATTTCTTATAACATACCAGTCTTATAAAAATTATGATTAAAATTAGGATAATCTACTTTTCCGCTCAATATTTCAGTGACACATCTAGGCGTCGCGTTAAATTCGATATCTCCTTCTTTCGCGCAAGCATGTTAGCTTACTACTTAACGTAAAAACTAAAGTTTACAGTCATGTTTTATAGTTTAAATTAGTGATGTGTTGTGTAATGCAATAAAAATACGAACCTGATCCTGTAGGTCCTAATAATAATATGTTACTCTTCTCTAGTTTCAGGTCGTGCGTAGTCCGATCTAGTATATCTGACCCAATGCTAGTACGTGACGAAGATTCGCTGGGATGCGGAGAGTTGTGGAAATTTATACCTATGGTACTTGAATTTGCCATGCCTGTTATATGGAGGAGATCTGGGATATAATATTTTATAATATCGATGCATTCAAAACATAAAGCACTATGCAATAAACATAAAAACTTGAAAAGAAAATGAAATAGTAACAAATGTGCGCCACACGTTTACCTCGGTGTGTAAAATTTCCGTGCGGCCCATGCTCCATTACTGCCATATCTTGCCGTGAATTGCCACTCAAATGCGTCGACGGCGCATTATTATAGATGCGTTTGTAGTGATTGTAAACAGCCACTGATAATACCTACAAACAACACACAAAATATATTAATAAATTGCACAATAAGTGTAGTAGAGAACCTTGAAAGCAAAATTTTTAGCAATCCGACGATTACTTAATAATGTAAATAAGAGGCGCGTGTGTGATGCTTACTTTTTTTGCATGTTCCTGTCCGACGACATGCTTATTCAAGTAATCAAAGATCTTTTTCGGAGGCGGTGGTGGCTTTCGGAAGAAGCTGTTTTTGTGCTCGACACCTTCCTTCTTCTTACTGTCGACCTCACTCAGCACGACAAAGAAATGATGGCATTTTTCACATTTAACAAATCGGGTGGATGATACGAACGTTTCGACGTGGGTGCATGGATCGCCGCATTTCGGGCACGATAGTGTGTTCTTGTTCTTGCCGCTGCCGCCGCTGCTGTTTGATGTCGACGAGGACTGGTTTGTGATGTCGCTCGATGTGGACGATGGTGGCGGTTCGTTGACTTGTTTTAGTAGCACGAAATTCGTTGAAAAAGTTTTCGTTGGTGATCCAAGGATTGCCGATTTGTTAAATATGCCTTAAACATTGATGCAAATTAGGTCGTTTGACACAGCTGACACACATATATAGTCTCAATTCATTTGTTTTTTTATTATTATTTGATTTCACTATCGCAATGTTTTAACACTCACCATGTTGAAGTTTTGTGTTTCTAGCAGCGATTGCAATTTTACCAGCAGTCGATAATCCACAACGTACGCTACCCATTATTAACTAGAACTGATTGAAGGAAAGTCTTCATTTATTATTCAACTATTAACCAACCAACAAGTTTACCTTTTTATTTTACAAAAACCTTGTTGACTATATCGTCCCCGAAATAACATAAAAAATTGTAGTAATTATTAATCCTTGATGGGATGTCAAGGTCTAAATGACGCAATTTTTATGTTGTTTTGATTATCACAGTCTATACTTTATTTTAATATAACCACTAGAAATTTTGGTACGCAAGGAAACAATTAAACGTTGCGCGTTTAGTTTGATTTTTGAGATGTAGATGTGTGTTTTTTTTGTATTGTTTTTGTTTGTTTTGTTTTTCTATTTATTTCTAATTATATTTCCATAATAATGCGCATCGTTGATGTTTACTTCAATCACTTTTTTACAATGTCAAAAATATGCCAAATTGTCAAAAATCAGACGGACACGAAATCTATTCAAAAAGTTCCTTCACCTTTCCACCAATAGATGACTGACAATTTTCACATTGATTTTTCTTGACTATTTTGTTGAAACTTTGTAATATAAGACTCGATGCAATTTACATAACGTTTACAAAAAATAATGCTGATTTGGTTACACTTTACTCTTACGTAAATAATTTTGATTAAAACTAATCTTCTTAATTCACAAAATTTTTCATCACTAAAATTTTGAACGATTGATTTGACTATCAGTCACTAGATGTTCATTACTCCAAACCTAACCTGTACGTTTTTCGAACGTTTGAGACTTGCTTGACCTCGGACTTATTTTAAATGCGTTTTCAAAACATGGAAGTAGTTACTGTGCTTCCTTCACAGCTTTATTCGAAATACATCAAATTAATACGTTATTCTGACCGTGAACTAGCTTGCGATATAGTCTGAATCGCTTCACAGGAATAATGGTATGTGAAAATATTCTCATTAGCTTATTAGCAATGTGTAATATTTGCAAAAATATGGTAGAGTGTTTCAGAACAAGGCAATGCTGGCGGCTTGGGTGATCTTTCATCTGACGATGAGGAACAAGACGATCCATCTTCTTCCGTAATTTACTCATACATTTAATACCGGATAAATTAATTAATGCGGTGCAATTTTAGCAACATGTTGAGGATGTACTGACGAGCTTTCGCGAAAAGTGGCAGAATGAGCTTCGAATCGTTAGCAAAAAGAGCAATTCATTTGCTAAATCGCTCGACGAAGAACAAGATCTAGACTTGGAGGATTACGAACAGAAAGTAATTAATATATTTATCAATAATAATTACGTAATAATTGTTGATTGATTGATTTAGGCGAAAAGCTGGTACTTGAAGGGAGCGGAATTAGAACGAGCTGGTAATTTCTACGAAGCGATTCAGTGCTACAAGCGTGCTGTTCAACTTGTACCTGATATTGAATTCAAAATTCAACCGAGGAGCCACAATCAAACGCAGCAGGATAAAAGCATAGACATTGAAGGTTAATCGATTTATAATAAAACACAATTTATAATTTATAATCGATTATCATTCATAGAATATTTATGTAAAATTCCAAATGATGATGAGAGCTACGATGAGGATGACTGTCTTGCATTGGACTGTGAGGATCTATTGGTGCATATTCAGAAGAAAATGGCCAAGATCGAGCATCTATGCATTCCAGAATACGAACAACGTGTAAATTGAAAATAAACCTTTCCATTAATTGAATAATCAATAAAAAATTATTTAATAGGCAACGCATATTTCATCGCTGCCAATGGAGATCCTCCTCTACATCCTCAAGTGGGTGGTTTCGTCCGATTTGGATCTACGTTCGCTTGAGATGTGTGCGATGGTATCGCGCGGCTTCTACCTGTGCGCCCGCGACGCCGAAATATGGAAAATTGCCTGTGTTAGGTGTGCTATTTTAATGTCACGCTTATGCATCAGTTTGAACTCGAATTGTTTTAGATCGTGGGGAATAAATTGCGGCAGTTTATCCAGCACGTATTCATCCTGGCGCGAAATGTTTATAGAACGTGCGCGCGTGCATTTTAATGGTTGTTATATCAGCAAAACAACGTATATACGACATGGCGAAAATAGCTTTCAAGATCAGTTTTATCGTCCATGGCATTTGGTGGCTTACTATCGTTACCTGAGGTATGCAAAACACACTATAATTGCATTGTTTGAGCAATATTGCAAATATGACTTTAATTAAACATGAATTTAAACCGTCAAGGATGTTAGAATTTTCTTTTAGAAATCAAATGCTTTTTAATTTTCTTATGAAATAATGTGATTTTAATCAATGCAAATTCTTTTTTCACTTTTGATAATACTTTTCTTTGTCACTCTTAATAAGGATTGCAAATTCATATCTCACATACCGATGACATCCTCTGTAGGTGGATACTTTTTACCTGCCAGACGCAGAAAAACCCGCAACGTGCGAACGAGATCGAACAGCTCATTCACACGATCATTATCACACGATACATACCATTATTTTATGTGACAAAATGTGCTTGAACTGTAATTTTGCGATTAAATAAGAGAAGCAAGGATATAAGAGCAAACAAAATTGTTTAAAGCAAGTAATTATTGACGTTAGATTATCAGCTTATTTGATGGAATAAATTATCGAAAATTTGGCGCATTATGAAGTTAAATACTTTTTCCAGACATAAAACTATGGACAATTTAAAATATTTCCGTTATAAGCGAGGAATGGGAAAAAAATGTGACCATTTTACATTCATTAAAACGTCATTTTTGCAAAACGGTAAATTTTAAAGTCTCGGTATCTATGCAAAGCTTACTACTTTTTTGGAATTATGTAAATATCTTCTACTAATGAACTGTAAGCTTACATAGAAAGGAAATTTGTAATACTGTTCTGGGATTCACAGAAAAAGATTCAAGTTTTAAATAAATTCAATAATGACTTCTTGCGTTTCGACCAAAGTATTTTAAAATTCTTTTTATGTAATCTTAATAAAATTCTTGTATTTGTAGATTTTTTCCCGAGGGCTTAGTGTTTATGCTTACAACGCCCGATGAACCGTCGCAGTGCGTCGGTTTGTTGAAACATCGCAGCGCTAAATCATCGAGTATCCTCACCGGCCACTATCGCTTGAAGGATGATAAAGTCATCATTGTCGTGCAACATCAGGAGCTGAATAAACCGCAATTTAAGCGCACCCGTCGCAAGAATGAGATGTTTTACGAGAACGCTGAGCAGACGTTTCATCTGGTTAGTAGAATAACAAATTGAATAATATATAGTAATTTCTTCATACTGTATACAATGATACCCAACTGCGAAAGTTACCCCTTACAGATTTGTATTGCAGCATGCTTATGCAAAAATCTGCAAATTTGAGAAATTATGAAGTAATAACCTAGGTAGATGATAACAAAATTCTCATATCTAAATCTTTCTACTTGTATCTTATCGTAGATAGATTTTCTTGTAAAATCTGCGTACAAAATATAAACAAAAAAATCGCTATCATGCAATTTTTAAAAGCTACGGCTGTGCGCCTGCGAAGATATTCTAATTCTTATGTACAATCAGACGGCACTGCATGAGAGCGCCGAACAAGCATATTTTATTGATGAAATATTCTACGCGTAAAAATAAGGATGTAAAACTTGTTATTGTGTCTTGTTTTATGCGATAGAATTTTTTTCATGTTCTATCGATAGAGGTAACAAATCCGAATAAAGAATGTAAATTTGCATAACCTTGTATGGCCTACTTTCGTGAGGTTTTGTTCTATTTTCGCCAACAACAAAGTTGCCCAACAATTAAGAAATGTTGGCGATGTAGTAATGAGAGAATATTTTGTTTCTAGGAGCTGCAAATTAAGAGCCAAAATAAGCGCAAACACGTACAACTAATCTGGAGTCATTATGCGGTCTTTACGAAGAACAAGAATGGAACCGAAACGCAAACGTCGTTTGAGATTGCTAACAATCGATTCCCGCCGTTGTGGTTTTCACGTGTCAAAAGTTATACGCAAGAATCTTCTACACCATTACAATGAGGTTTTATCTATGTATGTTGCAATATATGAATGTTATATAATTTATTTAAAACGAAAAGAGAGGTAAGATGTATTAATTCTTTGATAAATGTCTTTAATTACTGTTATTTAAATCATTTTAAAAATGGTGAAATATAATAAAGCCTATTATTTACGAAGTGTCTGACTTTTGCTAAATAAAATCTAAAACAAGCTTTTGTATTTACCAGGTTCCAAAATAAGTTTCCGATTTAATTTTTTAAATAAGTTAATGGAATAATGAATTTTTACTTCAGTTCGAAAAGAAGTATCCTATTTAGGAGTTTTATTTATTCCAAAATAAGTGTACAATTTGTTAAAAAAGATCTGCAAAAATGGCTATAATTTATTGGCCAACTTAGTAATTTACTATTGTCGAAGGACTTTTTTAATAATTGATAGTCATTACTGATTTTTTGCCATTTTATTTCTTTTTTGTGATTTGCCAAGAGGAATGTAATAATAATCAATAATTTTCTAAACAAATTTTGTGTGAAACTAACATTTTTATATTATTTTGCATTTTAACTGGAAATACAATGTCAACAAATTTCGAACTTTAAGAGACTGGAAGGTCACCTATTCCACATTTAATTTAAATAAATATTAACTAATTACGTTTAAGACTAGTGAATCTGTTTAAAGGTATTAAAATACGACTGTAACATCTTGGCGAAAATATCCAAGAAAACAAAAGTCGAATTCCGAATATCGGCAAGCAGTGAGGAGTAGCAAAATTTGTAGAAATCCTACAACAATACAAAAATGATAAATTGATAAAGTTTTGGCTGTTAGGTTTTTTCTTTCCACAAAACAGAAAACCATAAATTAATCAATAAAGTAATAATGTTTTTAAACGTTTAACACGCTGTTAATGTCTTGACGGTAGAAATAATCGTGCCTCGGCTATGACTTGTTAGCCGACCCAGTAGAATAAAGTGCTCTTACGGTTTTCAGGTTTCTACAAAAACTATTAATCATACTTATAATGTAAGTATATGTTACGCATAAGGGCTAAATTTATTTTATGGTATATAAGGGTCAGACAAATGAAAAACAAACAGCCGCTACAACTTGAACATCGAATGTGTGGACTTCAGCAACCAAAATACATGCATCAAGTGTCCTCTTGCCGTTTTCTTCACTCCTTGAAAGTATTTCTCCTTTTACCTGCAATTACTATGACGCCTGCAAATCCTTTAAATTACCTGCGAGTAACTTACGAACATTCATAGTTATGTCAAAACGTTGATAAGATTTATATTGGATTCACAATGCATAACGAAAAATTAGTACAGCAAATTAGTACGTATACGTCAAAACTAGTTCGAGTTTGTTACATTGGTATTTGAGATATTTGAGATCATTCACAATTAATTAATATTTTTACGTTCAACCCTTAACTAATTTTAAATTGATGTATTAATTTTATTGTACACGTAATACATTGTGAATCTAGCATTAGGCATTTATATTATAAAATTCAAAAGAAGTAACAGTAATTCTGTAAAAATTGTAACAATTTTCGAAGAATTTTAATACCTGGAGTATGAATCCACTGAGTTGAATTAAGTTTTCTCGTACCCCGTGTTTGGATATAGTATTATATATATCAGGGGTTGGCAAACTTTTTGATACCGAGGGCGAAACTGAGGACTTAAATTTAGTCGCAGGCCAAAATTATTTTAAACAATGCACAAACTTCGGATATCTTCATGAAAAAACGCATTAAAATCACCCGGAAAATCTAAGAATTTGCAATTTTTGCAACTTTTTGCAAAGATTCTTCACGTTTTATGTAAATTCGGATTTTTATCATAAATTCTATTAATATTTTTTGAAATACAGTTGGAAATTAACATTAAAAACACGCAAAGATCGGTTGAAATTTGTTAGATAAATGCAATTTGCCGGTTGGATGGAAGATGCCCATCGTTGGTATTTATGGATGGGTATTTTAGTTACCAAAATACATTCATCCTTACGCATATTTTCTTCAGTCCTCAAAATTATCTGTTGCTTCTCCTACAGTATGGAGGCTGTAAAATTTGAAGGATATGACGAAACGCCAACTTAAATATTTAAATTAATAAATGCATAATATTTTATGTAAACTTGAAGCGAAAAAGAAAGCAATACCGTAAAAATATTTTCAAAAGAATTTTAATACTTGGAGCATGTTTTCATATTCACTGAGTCGGATTAGGATTTTAATGAGCGTAATATAAAAATTCAAATACAATAAAATGTATCAGAATGGAATGCTTACAATAATTTAATATGTTATTGTTGAAAAATACATAATGTAATTTAGAAAGCAAGCATTGTGTAAATATTGAATTTGCTCAATTAGAAATATAGAATATTCATTACGTAATACGTTAATAATTAATGGGGCAGGTTGATCGCGGTGGCAAAGGAAGGCATAATAAAACACTTGATGTTTATTTGATTTTATTCTTGAATAATCAACTTTTATTATTGAATTTATAAACTGAACGATCGCAAAAGTTGTTAATGTTTGTGTACATCTATTTCATATATACTATACTTTAAATACTAAGTATTCATTGACTGACGGTATTTCATTAAATATACATTACTTATCACAAGAATTTATGTATTATGTATGAAAATATAGGATAGTAGCTTTGAAAAATAGATCATTCAGATGGAAAATTTAGTATAAATATAGTGAAATAATTATAAACAAACATTACTTTGTTTATTACTCTATACATAATTTGTTTATGAGATGTTCGGGAGTTTTTCAGATAAACAAACAGAGAAATTCAAAGATCACAGATTTGGAATTAAATTCTCGTGTGGTGTTGCAGCAATTCATTCAAAAGAACACCATTCAACGAACTATAATTTAGTATTTTGGTTTTACGATTGCTATTGTGCACGGATACTTAGAATGTCATATCTGAAGCATCAATAAATCATCCATCTTGTCATAATGGATCTGGATGGAGATGCCATTAAAATGTTTTGCTGATTAAATATTATTTTTTTGTTAGATAATGCTTGTTAGCATTATTGTTCGACGTTAATTAGGCATAATATTATTTTGAATAATATTAGTTGGCTTCTCAGACATCAACAAATCTAAATGGATTTGTTTTTTAGGCATGTCTGTTACTCAGATTAAAGTACAATGGATAGTTTTTTAATCAAATACTTAGGGGCTGAATTTGTTTGTGAACTTGTTCATATCTGTACTTTTAAAATTAAGGTCTACTATATTTTTCGTATAGAAAAAATTAATAATGCTTTATAAAAACAATGTAATTAACACGGATCTCCAAAATTAAATTTGTCGAAAGCTCTTGCGATAATTCTAACCCAGGGGTTTTTAACCTGTTGAACTTCAAAAAGTCTTTTGAGCTTATTGTCCATTTGATGGAACTAGCTTTAATTATATTCTCAAATTTTAATGAAAAATTTAAAAATATATTCATTTAGCAGTATCTTTGATGATTGAATAAGAGTTAATTGTTTACAAAACCTTTGTCAATGGTCCAAGGAACCCAAGGGTTCTGCATACGTAATCCAAGTTAAGGAGTCCTCTTATGGATGCGCTAAATTTAAAATTGATTTCCGCTTAACAGTATTTTAACATCACTGTAATTACATTAGATATCACTTTAGTACCATAATGACTATAAATTTTGACAAGAAAAATAACAATAATGGTTTTCAATATTCTTTTCGGTTCTAGCACACCAAAGCACATAGAAATAGTGCCGGCTTTGCCCATAAGTTAATTAAGCTCTAGTTTAGAGCCATACATTAGAAATACAGTGATACCTTGAGATACGAATGCAATTCGTTCCATGAACGGCCTCGTAACTCAATCCAGCTCGTATCTCAAATCTACCGATATCTCAAATGAAAGCTACATTATTAATAAATAATGCAGCGATTTTATCGCCCGACGCGGAAACTTCTCGAATTTCAGTTCGTATCTAGGAATTCTGTAAAATGTTTTTAATTTTTTCACCAAGTGACTGCAAATAACATAATTAACTTCATTTTTAATTACGCTATAACGATTACTATAGTTTTCGTTTCACAACGCTTATTATCATCGTTTAAGGAATAACGCAAACCGGTCAATTTCTGGTCAAATAAGTCTATCCTAAGGAAGTAAAGCCACAAATATGTCCGTTTGACTCACTAATTAAAAGTTTATGTCAGATCAGGTAATCTTGGTAGCGACACCTTTATTTCATCTATCTATTCCACTTTTCACACTTTATATACTATTTAATTTCACTTTTGCTCCAAAGATTATAAAGATTTATCCAGGTTTTTGTCTCACAGGTCACACTAGATAACCATATTTATATAATTTATCATGAGGCCTCATTAAGATCGCAGCCTAGAGCTTCAATCTACATAGAAATTTCGTATGCGAATTGATATAGGATCTATTCGATCCGCTGTATTTGCTTAAAAAAGGTAAAGGACTTACAGAAAGAATTTGAAATGTCAAGAGAAGTTAGTTAGAGGAAAAGGATGTTTTTAGCTTAAAAAAAGAACTGAAAGACTTTAAAGCAAATGTGGGGTTTTAAGTAAGTTCGAAGAAAAATATAAAGTCCGCTGTTTTGCTTTCAGTGTCTGTCTATACAAACATTAATTGCTTTAATTGAAGTCAGGCATTTTCGACAAGAATTCCATCTCGTCGTAATTAATGCACAAGTTTGCTTTAATTCTAATTGATCCCCGGACAATAGCAATCATGTGAAAATTGAGTTGAGCAGTGCATTTTGTATAAAGGTGTAATAATACTCGTCTGTATATAGGTTACACGCTTGGACGTGGCTTCTTGGACGTGTTGGATGCGCATCGTCATCGCATCACTGCAACACCGCGGTAAAACGTTGTAAACATTTAGAACCAGGTATCTATTTAAAGATACTAATTTATTGCTCTCTTACTTCTTATACATAATAGGTTTAATGATTGACGATTTTGAAAATTTAAATACTACCTTAACTTTTTTACGTACATAGAAATATGTTGCTTTTCATTCAATATTTTGTTATTGGTTTGGTATTTAAAATCAACACGAGTAAACTAAAATTATCACAAAGAAAATATCTAACTTGTAACGATTTCATCTTGGAAGTAAATAAACTATCACAGTAACAACAAATTGGAACGAATCTATTATATTACTAGGGTTTTAGAAATTGTAAAAAGCTTTCATTTGTGCTTTAAGCTGGAAGAGGTGTTGTCTCTAATCGGTTTTTTTCTTAAAACTTTACCCAAAAAGGAAAACAATCTATCTAAAATATTGCAAGCGCGCACTATTGTCACTTGTATTATTATTTTGCAATTTTGTTTGCGAGTTTTATAATTGACCATCAAAAAATCTAGAAAATCAAACGGGCCCGCATTCTGTTTTCTTGCCAACAGCGTGAATTATTACAACAAATCCGATAATAAATCACCCGTTTTTTCGTTGCCGCCACATCTCTCCGGTTTTACAGCAATAAAGCACTAATTAATTTTTCTCAGTCATCAACTACATCTACGTTATGTACAATCAACAGAATTTTTATTTTTAAAAACTATGTATTTTGCCATTTTTCTTGTCGATTAAAAAGGGTTTTTTTATAATTCTCTTCAAAACTCATTTACTACTCTTGTCTATGACTTTTTTTTTTATATTTATCCGCCTGCCTGCAGCTTCGTGTGAATGTATGTATGTATATGTGTGTCGTGAGATACATGCGCGCGCATTTTTAATTAGTTTTTTTTGGTTTAGTTAGTTAGTTATTTGTATTCCGTTTCGTTAAACGAAATGTCGTAGGTATGGTCGTCGGCTAGTGGTGGCAGCGAGCGTTTGTTAGAAGGCCGCGCTGCAATTGACGCGCGTTATCCACTGCAGATCGCGTATGGTGGCGATGTGCATCGAGTAAACGGCAGCGACGACAAGCACATGCATGATATTGTGGGAATTCAGGTACATATCGACGGTTCCGGGGAACCATTTTTCTGGAATGTGCATCGCTCCGATTGCTGCTCCTATCACAGATACCAAATCCTGCAACAAAAAAAACCCGTCGAAAATCAATACGATGATGGCAATGAAAGAAAATGAGTAAAAAATGATTGTTTACAGCTATGACTTTAAATGCTGCTAGAAATCAAAACCTATTTTTTGCAACAAACATGGGACATTGTAGGTAAACTGAATTTGGATAGGGTGAATTCAATGGCGCAAACCGTTTTTAAATTGTTATAATACGAAAGCGGATGCTAACTTTAAAAGGGGTATATACCTATTATTAAACTCAGCGAACCCAAATTAGGCTAATTCCATGCTTCGATGTTGATTTTTTTTCAACTAACGCAGTGATACTTAAAGAAAAGTTTTCCGGATTCAAAAATGAATATTTTATAGTTTTATGCTGCCTACAAGGG
>JARJDW010010567.1:0-12078 GCA_030264715.1 Adinopsis sp. GC000173
GAAAGGCTTTTTTTACTCCAAGGTCAGGAAGTGCATTAAGGAAATTTTAACATTTTTCATAGGACCGTTTGGGGGGTCTAATAATTTGTAGAGGGAATGTGGATGGTTGACTTTGAATTTGGTTGCAAGTTGTTGTTTCAACTTTCTTTTTTCTTCAGCGTCATTTGTAAAAATTAATAAGTCATCTACGTAAGCGGCTACTATAACTATTTTTTGCTCATTTACTTCGAAATATACACAGTGATCTCGCGAAGATTGTTGGAGACCAATTTCTAGTAGAACAGAATGAAGTTTATTATTCCAAGCTGTTCCACTCTGCTTGAGACCGTAGATGGCTTTGTTGAGTCTATATACATAGTGCTCCTTGTTTTTAATTTCAAATCCTTCGGGTTGTGTTACGTATATTATTTCAGATAATTCACCTTGTAGAAAAGCAGATACTGCATCCATATGGTCTATATCTAGATCAGCGTATGTTTCTGAATAATCGATTTCTCCTTTCTGCTGACAACCTTTGGCGACTAAGCGCGCTTTGAATTGAGTGATATTACCGTCAGAATCTACTTTACGTTTAAATACCCATTTTGTTTGTATAGTTTTCCGATCGCTAGGTAATTCAACGAGATTCCATGTGTTATTTTCGTGTAGTGACTCAATTTCGTTTTCCATGGCTTCTTTCCATTTAATAGTGTGCGAATTATTTAGCGCTTCCATCACTGTCATAGGATCTGAAGAAACAGACTGCGTTGAATACAAATAATAATCTTCGTAGGATTTCGGTACTGGTACTCGTGTTGATCGACGTAACTGCGTATTTTGTTCGTGGTCACTTTCATCCGATTGTTCGTCCGTAACTGATGAATAATGACTTGTGACCTCTTCTTTGTCGCTTTTAGAAGAATCTTCGTTGAGTTTATCTTCGTCGTTGCCATCGTATGTATCTGTTTGAGCGATAAACACGTTCGAAACGTCTGATTGACTCTTATTCTTTGTTGATGAAGTCTCACTTTCGATAAAGGTTACATCACGTCGTATAATGCCTTTTTTGGTTTTGATATTCAATAAACGGTAGCCTTTAGTTTCGTCTGCATATCCAACAAAAATATATTCTTCAGATTTCGGGTCCCATTTACGTCTTTGTTCCGTTGGAATATGAGCCATTGCTTTACAGCGAAATATTTTTAGATGCTTTACTTTGGGTTTTTCTCCTGACCACATTTGATTTGGCGTAGTACCTGGTAATGATTTGGTAGGAGATATATTAATTAAGTAAGCTGCAGTATAAAATGTTTACGTAATGCTGGAATCAAACACGAGACAAGCGTAATATACACTCCACAGCAAAATGGTGTAGCCGAACGTTATAATCGCCCAATCGTCGAAAAGGCTCGTTGCATGATTTTTGATGCAAATTTAGAAATTTCTTTTTGAACCCCGATTTCAACGTTACCGACCGATTTAATGCGTAATTGCTGATTATCGGCTATCGTGCACATTGCGTTATTGACGGTTTCGATCATTAAAAGCAAACTTTTATCGTTTGTGAAATGCGCGGTAGCTCCCGAATCGATATACCAATCTTCACGATCGATGGTGCTGGCGGAGAGAACGGTGCAGAACGTTTTATGCGCGTAATCCTTTTTATTCGTTTCACCTTTTGGATTTTTGCTTTCCTTTTTGAGTCTAACAATACGTTTATAGCAGTTTTTACCGTAATTACATTCGTAACATCGCGGAACCAACTTGTCGTTTGCTGATTTATCGTATGCTTTTGATTTCGATGTGTGTCTATTCAATAATGCCGATTCACTGCTTGCGGAGCGTTCGTAATCACTAGTTTTAACGTCTTGTAATAACTTTGTCTTGATAATGTCACCCGTTATTCTCACGCCTGAACTTTCAAGACCCATGATCATCGGTTTGTAAAAGTCTGGTAGACCAGCGAGCAATAGCATCCCGATCCACTCATCACTTACTTCGAACCCAATATTCGATAATTTGTGTGCCGTAGTTATTACGTGATTCACGTAATCGTCGATCGAATCACAATTTTCAAGACGTGTTGTTATTAACGCACGAAGGAGACCGACTCTCCTCGTTAAACCGTTGTCATCGAAAGCTTTGCATAAATTATCCCAAGCTTCTTTAGCAGTTTTTGCCGTTTGCACGTGCATGTAATTTACGCTGTCTAGAGACAATACGATCTTAGCCCTGGCACGTGTTATTTTTCGTTCATCCATTTCAGCACCTTTGACACATTTCCATATATCTTTATGCTCAAGATATGTTTGCATAGCAAACTTCCACGTATTGAAATAAGCTGTTGGTGGTGTTATAGTGCAATCATGGTTTCAACAGTGTCATAATCAGTTACGGCCGCATTAGCAATCATATGTTGTTGGTAATTTAGATTGTAACCTTTTGTATCAAACATTGTAAAACTTAGTTATTAAATAAACATATTTAATGCTTAATCAGCATTATACATTAGAAATCCTCTCACTCGATCAGCCAAGCGAGTTAAACAATCCTGAATGTTTACGCACATCGATGTGTACGTTACAATTGCTATGATATCATCCACTTTGTATCGTTTAAGTTTTTTACGTGCAATATCAAATTGTTTTTTATTTTTTCTTTGCACTTTTGGAATCGCTAATTTAGCGTCATGTATAGTATCCCTTACTTTGTCAAATAATTCTTCGTTTTCTTGATCTAATATTTTGAGTAAATTTATGACATCTTTTTGTTTAATTTTAACTCCAAACGTTACTTCAAAAGGCGTCCTACCAATTGACCTCTGGGTTGTTGAGTTTAATATTAATTGTAATTTTTGAATGTATTTGTACCAATCACCTGATTTTCTAGTGATAATTTTGTGAGTTCTGTACCTCTACAGGATATTATAGTGACCGGATTTCCAAAAGAAGTCCTCGGAACTTCTAGGTTTTGTTATTGATTTTGTGGGCTATATCCACACAAATGTACTAAATGCGTCTATTATGACTAATATATATTTGTAATTTTTATTAGTCGACTCTAGAGGTCCAAGGTGGTCAATATGGAATATTACCAGCGGCGTATCGTCTTTTGGCGAAGGATTTAAATATTCTTCTTTTTTGCCCATCTTGAGGTTGGCAAGTTGGAATGCAGCATGAAATTATTCGTTCTAACTTCATTTGAATGTTTTGTATAAAAAAAAAACTTCTTCGATTATGTCTTTGCATTTTGTTAGTGCGAAATGATCTTTCTCGTGAATTTTTTAAACAATTTTCGCCCTCAACATCTCAAGAACCACTAATACTTCTCGATTATTTTTTATTTTATAGAGAATATGGTTTCTTATAGTAAAGTCTTTTCCTTTTCCTTTTATAGTTATTTGTTTCAATGATTGTAGAACTTCATCGGCTTTTTGAGCTTTTCGTATTCGTGAAATCATTTCTTCTTCTATTTGCATCAGAGTTGAATTTTTGGCTAAGCGAATCTACATGCATCATTTTTTGACTAGACCTATGCTCTATTTCCTAGTCGTATTCTTCCATCATGATTACTCATCTGGCTATCTTGGCAGGTAAGCCTTTTTTGTCGTAGTTCGCGTAAAGGCGCACCAATCCGTAAATATATTGAAATACTGCCCGAGTGAGTAAATTTGGAACTTGCGCAAGGCATAGCTTTCAAAACTTGACAGCTTTTTTTCTGCTTCGCTCGTTTTCTTGCTCATAAAGTGAGTTGGATGCCATTTTTCATCGTCACTTTTTTACAAAAGAATTGCTCCGCAAACCCCTACACTTGCATCGGTGTGTAACTCTGTTTGACGATGAGCTTTAAAATTTTGTAATACAAGTTGCTCACATAACAGTTTTTTTGATTTTATTGGACGCAACTTGTTCCTTTGCGTCAAACTTTAACTTGGTTTCTTTTTTCAACAAATCGTGTTAATGGTTGTGCGATGATCGAAAAATTGAGTATAAATTTTCTAAAGTATCCAGGTAGACCTCAGAAGCTTTGCACTTTTTTGATCGTCTGATGTGTAGGAAATTTTAAGATTGGTTGGAACTTTCTTATCGCTTGGTCTTATAGAACTGTTTTCCATAATATGCCCTATATATTTTATTTTGGGGCATAAAAACCAGCTTTATTCCAATTTATTTGCAATCCATGTTCGCTCACATCTAATACTAATTTTAATCACATAATAGCTTCTTCTTCGTCTTTTGCCGAGATACCAAAGTCGTCTATATATGGAAGAACTTTTCTCGTTGCGATTAAATTTCTAAACACTTTATTAATGGATCTTATAAATGTTGCAGGAGAGGTGGACAACCCAAATGGTGCTACGTTAAACCAAACTTGCCCTAAGTGGGTTACAAACGCTGTATACTTTTGTAAATATTGGTGAATAGGAGCGTGGAAAAAACCATCTTTTAAATCGATTTTGGAAAATATCTTAGCATTAATTTGCTACATATGATTTCGACATATTTGGTAGAGATGTCAAAATTTAAAAATTGTTTGTAACAAGAAACGTCGAGTAGAAATCCACGACAACCCATTCAAAGGAAAAAAAAATTAAAACAATCGCCAAGTAATACGCCAACGAGGAAGCTCACAACGCTCGACCAAACTGAACGATACAACCCTAGCTGACAACACCTTTGACCAATCACCCGTTGAGTTCGCTACAATAGATTTTACGGGAAATCCTTACTCTATTTTAGACAGAGAGTCTACACACTTAGCAGATATAACAAGCGACTCTCCTCAAACACTACAACTAACTGGAAATAACAAAACAACAGAACCCAGTGACATTGTAGTAGAGACAGAGAAAGTAAGAGAACTTAGAAAAAGTGTTGTGATAGCGACTCCAGCGAACCAAATTAGAGTCACATCCGACGAAGAAAGCGGTGACTACTACGAAAACGCAAGGCAAGAAATAAACGACAAATCCATACAAGAAATCGCAATAAGACCCCCGTTAGCGAGAAACAGCGGCGTTATGATGATGGAACAAGAAGTTACATTATCAATGGACCGTCCACTGCAACCCGGAATCCCAAGATTTATTGAACCACCCCAATATAACCCAAGAAAGCACGATGCAACAGACTTTCTATCACGATTCGAAAGTTGTACAAGCTCAAACGATTGGGGTGAGGATATGAAACTGCTACATTTCAAAGATTATTTGTTGGGCGCAGCATTATTGTGGTACAACACGTTCGAAAAAAAGAATGGTGATGCAACATGGCGAGAAATACGTAATGATTTTCTCAAATGGTTTGCTGGTGCGTCTCAAACAAGACGCTATTACATCTGCACGAGATGTTAGAGCTTTGCGACAAGGTGGACCCACAAATGAATGACAAACAAGTGTTGGGGCATGTGATTGGGTCGTTCTATCAGCACAACAAGCACTTGGCCAGAAATTACGGCATTAAAACCGTAAACCAATTGATGAACTGGGCTAAGATATTGTGTGTCGACAATGACGATGACGACGATGAGGAGGACTACAGTATGGGAAAGCGAGTACCATTCAGTAATGATAGTCAGAGAGAGCGTCAACCAGAACACAGATCGGATGATCGACCGAATGGAACATTTGCTGGAACGACTAGTGCTGAACATTAGCGAACAAAGGCGTGGGGCGCAGCGATTTGCATAATGAGAGAGGCCGGTTTGCAGAAAGATGGTGCGGTGATGAGCGCCAGCCTTGGAACGGACAACGACGCGACTACGAGCAGCAATATCGGTACGATGGACGACGTCCTGATGACGAACGACGTCGATATGTGGATCAACGCAACAACAATGGACGCGTTCAATGAGCGCTAACGAGAAGGGAATCGCAGAAACAGAAATGAACGTGAACAATGTCCTAGCGCGCCTCGACGGGACGATAGAAACGGCCAACGGAATAGGCGAACATGAGATGGCCGCCCAGTATGTCATAACTGCAAGAGACCGGGACATTTTGCCGCTTCCTGTCAGCAGCGGCAAAGACACTCTGCTGATCACCGTGAGAAGCGTAAGAGTGTGAGAAAGAGGCGAGCGCAATGCTGGAAGTATGCTGTAAAGTAAATAATAAACAATTAATAGTATAATAGTAATAGTAGATACAGGAGCAGCACACAGCCGAGTGAGCGACAAGTATGTTTTGAAACGCGATATATCAAATACACGACCTACCGTAAGAACGTTAGAAAATTTCACAATCTCAGCAGTAGGTGAAACTATGCTAATAGTTGAGATGAACGGAATGATTTTCAAAGAGCCGGCAATAGTAATCAAGGACCTTGAGGAGGGAGTGATTTTAGGCAACCCTTTCATTACAGTCAATAATTTAATTATAGACCGAGGAAACGGTGAATTTATGTATAAAAATAATATTGGCAAACATACATACGATTGAAGCGTTAATGGCCGCGACCTGAGTCAGCAAGGCCACGAAGCAAGCAATACACAACGTCAACAGCTCGGCGCTCTACACGAGAGCAATGACATAAACAAACATGATAAACTGATAAATAATTTTGGTAACAAAATAATGGATTTTTGCATTTAGAAGAAGACCGACTTTAGCAACGGATTAAAGGATATGAAAAAGACACTCAAAAATGTTCAAAAAAGACTAGAAAAACAGAACAGCAAAGTAAAGATGAAACAGTTATCGGCCAAGGGTTAAACGTAGCACAAACGCATGAAACAGAAATGGGCAATGATACAGTCGAGATGGACAATTTGGTAGGACAAGAAGCACATGACTTATATAATGATGTCACGAAACAAATGGGAATAAAGCCAGTCTACAAAATACAAGTCGCAGATACTGTTGAGCTCGTTCATGCTGGAACGAGAACTATTTATGTGTATACGCAAGCTAATGATGTAACGCGGAGAGCGTACAGATTATGCTCAACTATAAGTTTTTATTGAAAAAAAGGATTGTCGTTAGAAGACGCTGATATAGAAAAGCGCGTCGCGACAGTAACGAATTTGGGCGAACGGTGCAAAAAGTGCACAAACATTCTACGGTGGCGTATGGGACGCCCACAGATAACGTAATTTTGAAATCGGATCGCGCATCCGTGTAATGATGAGTTTGCAAGAGAATTAATGTTAAATGTGGACTTATCTGCAGATGAAAAAGAAGAATTGAATGAATTGTTATATGAATTTGACGATATACTGTCAAGTAGCGACGGTAGACTAGGATTGACGGACACGGTGACTCACAAAATCGAAACTGGTTCGGTCGCGCCGATCAAACAACGTGCTTACAAAGTCTCGGCGAAAGAAAGTAAGCTAATACAAGAGCAAATAGACGGTTTGCTAGAGAAAGGAGCCACCCGTGAGTCGACGAGTGCATGGGCATCGCCGATTGTAATGGTGCGCAAAAAAGATGGTTCGCGTCGAATGTGCATTGACTACAGAAAATGAGATTACAACAAACAACTCCTACCCAATACCCATTATAGACGACTTGCTATCGTACTTACAGGACGCTAAGTACTTCAGCCCGTTTGATATTAACTAAGGATATTATCAAGTCGCTATCGCCGAAAAAAATACGCAAAAAACGGCATTTGCAGCACGAATTCCAGGAGACCTGTACTAATTCAAACGCATGCCGTTTGGATTAACAAATGCGCCAGCTTACATTTCAAAAATTGGCCGATGACGTTTTTAAAGACATGAAATGGAAATTCGTGATCATATATCTGGACGATGTAATTGTGTTTAGCAAAACGTTCGAAAAACATTTAGAGCATTTACGCGAAAAATTAACACGAGTTCGTGACGCAGGATTAACATTGAACGCAAAAAAGTGCTAGTTCGTGGTATATATCGGATATCAAGGGACGGAATTTTGCCCAATGAAACAAAGTTAGAGGCCATAAAAAACTTCTCATTGCCTCGCACCGTTAAGCATACGCAAGGATTTTTAGGCGTATGCAATTACTTTAGGCGTTTTATAAAAAAATATTCGACAGTAGCACGTTCGCTACACGATCTGACGAAAAAAGCACAAAAATTTATGTGGAGTGAAACGCAACAAGACGCTAAAGACAAGCTGCTGATAAACAAATTGCAGAAATAATTAGTGCATTGAAATACAAAACCAAACAAAAAGTGGGCGCGTTAATGAAAAGATCTTGTAAGAGCTTTGTTCTCAAAGACAATATTTTATATTTCATAGTGAACAGTGCAAACAAGCAAAAAGAGGACAACAATTTGCGATTAGTGTTGCCACATATAGTGTTGTATGCGCTACATAATGAACCATTGTCAGGCCACTTAGGCTATACGCGAACCCTACAGAGTTAAGGACAGATATTTCTGGTACGGTATGTCAATTGACGTACGGAAGTACGTGCAGGGGTGCGCGGATTGTCAAGTAAGGGAAGGGCCAACAAATCAATTAAAACCATGCTACAACCAATTGAAGTGACAACAAAACCATTCGAAATGGTTAGCTGGGACATAGTTGGTCCTTTTCGGCGATCAAGTTCGGGAAAGGTGCATATTGTGATGTGTATAGACTTCGCCACACGATGGCTAGAAACGAAAGGATTACCGAATGCTACAGCTGAAACGGTCGCGAAATTTCTACTAGAAAACATTATATGCAAACATGGTGCGCCAAAAACATTACTAAGTGACCGCGACACGAAGTTTACGTCATAAATCAAACTTACACAACAGCCTACCACCCTTCCACAAATGGATTGTGCGAGCAGGCAAACGGCAGAATCGTTAACATGATTGTACTATTCACAGGAACTGACCAAAAAGATTGGGATCAATTTTTACTGCATTGCACTTTTGCTTACAACACAGCACGACAAGAATCGTTGAAAACATCACCGTTTAAGCTAATCTACCACAACCCCTAGAAACAAAATTTGCATAAATGACAGAAAAGAATTTCAACTCAGTAGGCTTAAGGGCGAGAGCAAACATAGCAATCGTTCAGGCAGACATTAAACAACGTGTTGATGCAACGAGACGACAAGTGACATACAATATAGGCGACAAAGTTAGAGTTAAATCATTCGTAAGAAAGCCAGGTAAAAGCACATAATTATTGCCAAAATGGCTAGGTCCGTACGAGGTAATCGAAAAACAATCAGACGTAAATTACATATTAGAATGCGAGCCGAAACGCCGTAAACAACGTGATGTGGTTCACGTCGACCAAATGGCCCCTTATCACGAAGCATATCATTGCAATAAGAAACGATAGAGGGGCTGCGAGGTTCAACCCCAAATATTTGAATGTCAATAAGTATATTCCTACCGCATTATTGACACTTTTTTTTCATTTTGTAAAATCTTAATATGAATATTTGCAACCAATACCTACTTTATATATTTCATAGCAAAAATAATGGAAAAGAAGACATTAGGTTTTGTAGAAGCAACGCAAGTTGTATAGACCAGCGTTGAAAACGACATGTTTAAGAGAGTTGGCAATTTTTTACAGTAGCATAGACATAAAAACAGACAAGATAATAAAAATAAGGGGAACCTGTGAAAGCAACAACTGCGATAAAAGGACTTGATCTCGAAGGAGTACTCATACGGTTAACAATTTATTGACACCTCTATGATTACATTCTTAAAAATTAATTGATCAATACAATAACTTACACCTATATTTATAAACTAACTTAACCTAAATTACAATTACACTCAGCACTATTAAGCAACATTCGCACTTGCCTAATTGCTGATGGGCTGATGGCTCCTAGACCAACATCTACAACAAAAAAACACGAAAAAAGAAAAAAAAACAACAAAAACACTTCACTAAATCACAAGACAAACTTAGCGCCCTGAAAATTAAAAACAAAAGAAATAGAACACAAAATTTTAATTTAAAATTGCAAGTTTATTTAGGTTCATGTTAATACTATACATAATTCATGATGTAAGTAAATATAGTATAAAATCAAATCGGGCGGTTAGCTGAGATAGTGCCGCAGCATTCGCAGAAATCAAGGCGGGTCCCCCGGCTGGTCCGCGTAGTGGAATGTGCCACCCTATAAGTGAGGCGCGCCGACGCCCCATAGTGGTGGCACCCGAAGTGCGATAGGCACTTCAGGCACACCACCGATAGCCATCAGTCCTGTAAAGTTACACGGCGTATCTTGTGTCGTTACCATACCGGCAACAAAGGTGCCGGCGGATAATGAGGAGGATCTGACGGCGAGTGTAGCCATACCGGGTCTCCCAGTTGTCACCCACCGCGTATAGGTGGAGGCGCTCCTGAAGAATCCTTGTTGTCCATAATACCGATCGCATGTCCTCATGGAGTCCATCAGGGGATCGATGCAGGACCCGAGGTGGATAGCGAGGCGTTGGGCGTGTTTGTAAATAAATCCTCTATTAACAAATTGCCAAGCGAGTTAAAAACTAACCAAATGTTACGTACATACCTACCAACATGCGCCGCGGTTTTGCAGTTACTATTTTATCAGATGTGGCTTTTATACTAGCCTCGAATGCTACACACTCATGCTCTTTTAAACGTTTTGAATAATGGCACGTATAAAGATCCACTAGTTCCGATTAATACTTTGCGAACTCAGCGTTCGTTTCCCACTTCTCTGCTCCTTCGTTCGGTTCAACATTGATGCTATAATAAATGTGCGCGCTTTTCGCGTTGTCCGTTTACTCAGGGCGGTTTAAAATATTTAACCGAATTCACGCTTGTTCCATAAAATCGCGATCTAATACAGTTGAACGACATCGTTCTTTTTGGCACGATAATCAAGTCAATTTCCGCTTCCCTATCACGAACGCGTACGCGAGCCTTGCTCTGCCCCAACATTCTAATATTTAACCCATTAACACCCTGACATTCGGGAGCGTCGTCTACTTAATCATATAGAAAGTTTATAGCGTCAACTCTGATCAAACTGACGGCGCTACCGGTGTCTAATAAAGCATTTACACATAATTCTTTATAATCAATCAAAGTGTTAATAAGTACTGAGACTACATACTCGTTTTCGTTGACATCGATGCTCGCGATGTTCGTGCCTCGGCGTTGTGATGACTGAAGTGGGTGCCTTACTTCTGATTGTTGTGACGGTTAAAATGGTTTGACTTCTGGTAGTTGTTCGTAATTTTGCACCAGCTGACGCATGATTCGGTTAAAATCGGAGACGGTTTGAAATTCCTTTGGGATGGCCATTTGCTTCAGCTATGCTATGTCGATGCCATTGACTAGTCCTTCAACTGTTTCCAACTCCGACAGTTGTAGCTGTGCTGCTTGTAACTTTTTATCGAACACATAGTCTTGAAAACTCATTCTCCGTACGTACTTCCTTTCGTAGAATCTTTTCATAAGCACCATTTTGCTCTCCCGCACGTTGAATGTGCTGCTTAACTCGTGCACTCGGTCCTCATAAGATAGCACGGCGTGTTGGCTTGTGAGTAGAACCATTCTCTAGCTCGTCCATCCAGCCGAGTTACCATTAGTAGAACCATTCTGTGAGAAGAAATAGCAAACTGCTGTCTGATTGTTTCCACGGTTGCAAGCCACACTTTGACTTCGGGCGACTTGCCATCAAACCGGGGTATGAGTTCCCAGAACATATTTAAGTTAAGATGTTTTGTTATTTTCAAAAAACCTTAATTAAACCAATTTGAAACCATTCTGGCGTTGAAAATATTAATGTATTCTTTTAAAACTTGAAACCGGTTTTGAAGGAAAAACAAATTCGAAACTCGGTTTTTTAAAAGTCTTTTTTTGTATAAACCCTACATGTAATACATTGTTGCCACGACTCTGTAGCATTGCTAACAGAACTTTCACTTCCACTAGATAATAATGCGGTACATTATATTTTCAATTTTCCATTGCACTTTGATTGGTTGAGTGAATCATATAAAAAATAAGTTGCTTATCTGACCGGAAATATTCATGGATTGGCATAGCAAAATGAGGTACTTTTTTGGAGAATGGCCTCCACTTGAAAATTTTACTCTCCGCGTTCCATTCTAAGCGTGCCGTTTTTAACTAACAACTCCCACAAGGGGGGGTTACTCTAGTTGACATCAAAC
>JARJDW010010572.1:0-23369 GCA_030264715.1 Adinopsis sp. GC000173
TCGATAGATAAATTTGCCAGACATGCAACGTTGGCGAAATTTGATGATAAATCGGTTATTATAAGATGAGAGAATGCTTATGCTACTACCATCGCTCGCGAATGTGTCTGCATCCTTACGACATTCAAAAATGAGGTTATATTTCACATAAAACATTGAAAATATATTTCATATTAACATTCTTTTTCACTGTTGCATTATTTTTTCTATCTCATCTTATAATTTTGTTAGAAGGACTAAACAATTACTGTTCTATTCCAAGATCCATTAAAATGTTGATCTCAATAAACTTTTTATAATTGAAATAAAATTAGCGAAAGACAATACATTTTTATAGGTGAGTATAACATTATTTTACTGTACTATACTGCATAATATATCGAAGAATAGTTTAGTTTTAGATGAGTTGGTTCACTTCATCAAGTTCTTTCAAGTGGACAACTAAACGAGAAGCAAATGTTTAAATATATACGTAGGTGGTTTGAAAAATATTGCGCCCAATATAAAATTTGTTTTATTTTTCAAGATAATCAGCACATTTATTCCAGGGTTGCTCTCATCCCTTTGTCGTACCTACCTACGCTAAAACACGGATAATAATATTGTAACTAAATATTTTTGTGACATTTTAATTAAAGGGTTTATTGTTAAATAGTGACAAAACGCAGACAAAGCAGATTTTAATCAAATTTCATATAATTGGACGAAAATCTGTTTTAAAATTTGCAATAGTTTATTTATCATTATCTGAATAAAAAATATAAAATCGGGCAATATAGTAAAAGGTATAGATAGACCTTCTCCATTATTATCCAGTTTTGAAACTAATGATAAAAGATGACTTATCACTATTTAATAATAAGTCCTTCAATTGTAGATGTCTAAAGAATGTTTAGAGAAGTTCATGTTGATAGTAAGTATTTTATTTACTAATTTTAATCAAATTTCATATAATTTGACAAAAAATATGTTTGAAAATTTGCAATAGTTTATTTATCTTTATCTGAATAAAAAAATAAAATCGGACAATATAGAGAAAAGAACGTTTTTGAAACAAATCATAAAAGGCGGCTTTATCACTATTTAATAATAAATCCTTCAATTGTAGATGTCTAAAGATTATTTATAGGACTACATGTTTGCTAATTTGCTAATTTGCATATAAATTTGTAACATGATATCAATTTAATTTGAAATCTGGCATAAATCTAAAAATACTCGTAATTCAAATAATTGTTTTTACTCGATAGTGGCAAATCAAACATAATATCTTAGTGGAAGCGCGCGCTCCATGTTCAGTAAATTACATAGAGTAGAGCAGTCGACATAATGACAGATGATTAATCAATTTATGTGAAAACACATCATTTATATACATACATATAAAAAAATCGATGTGGTAGAGTTTTATATTTAATTGAATGAACATAAATATCAATTCAAATTTAATCGATTTTAATGCAAGCTAATACATCATCAGATTTAACAAGCGCCAATGTTATTATTAATACAACAACATTAAAAAAGGATTTCGCTTACCGAATGTTGTATAAATCACATGCAATAATAAATCTACTTTACTGCTCATTTTTTTCGTCGTTGCCAATAGGTTGGCTGGCGGTATATACGTTGATTTAAAACATGTGCCGCAAAATTTAACCGTGCAAAATTTAACGCTGTAAATTTTTATTTGCGGAAAACTTTTTAAGTTTCGAATTTCGCTTTTGTTAGTAAATTTTATTGTATTATATTTTCTTTCTATTGTAGGTGAAAGTTAATTTATATTTCTTTACACTTTTTCAAATTAGTTTTTTTTATGTATATTTGAGGTTCGAGGAACTTTACATATTTTTTTTGTTCGTAACGACAACACCGCTCCTTTATTAAACTTTTGTTTATATTGTTTTGAAAGTTTATATTTAATCGTGCAATTTTTGCGCGCACGATAGTTGTTACGTAATAAAAATATTGCTTTAATGAACTACCTGTAAGTGCACGATGAGCTTTAATTAGACGATTTGAGCAAACATGCATCGCGTATAAATAAATATTTGCGTTCATCCATTGAGTTAATCATAATTGACATTCGCAGACGATGTTCAGCAGTGTGTTTTTAATTATTTTCGCAAGGCAGCGAAATGTAAGTGTAGAAAAACACAACGTGAAGCTCGCCGTCGGTCCGGGGTGCGACGGGGAGTAAGGAGAAAAAACACGGTTTGAGAGAGCAAAAAGCTTTACACACAAACATATTTTAAACGACTACACTGTAGAAAAGCAAGGGCTGAAACAAAAGGAACGCGCGCTGCTGCCCATTTGTCAGGAGTTTTCCTGCGTGCTCTCCACGTTTTCATTTCTATTCACTATTTAAATTAAAACTTTTGCAACAGCCATTATGTGCGTCTAATTACAATAAGTAGTGTATAGTTCACGTGTGTGTAGGGCTGTTGCAAAACTGCCCTCTGCCGTAGATTAAATATGTATTGACAGGAATAAAGGCGTGAATTTATGGTGCTAATAAAATTTGTTTTGAGAATGTACAATATATACTATTTTTACGCTTTCAATTCAATTAAGAAAATTACAGTTTCAGTTACATGTTTTCTCTAGCACCGGCTAATAAATACTTAATTCTAATTGTGCCACGATATCCTTAATTAGAAATTATGCTCCTCTGCCTTAATTACACTATTAAATTCACTTTCACTCTTATGCAGCCGCTTAATTTATTTCGCAATCAGTTAGAGCCAAATTGGACCAGTTAATTTATTGCAAAAAACATTGCAGCATAAATAAAATACAAGACAGCAGCAGTAGCAGCATTTAAAATGTAAATCTAAATATCCGGCAATATTCATTCATTATAAATTGTATCGATTTGTATATTTGCGCGCGCGAACTAGTGTTGGATTGTTATTTTACATTTAATATTTTAATTTTCTCACAATATTGACAATGACGTGTAAAACGCATTTTTTGCTTGCGCATTTTGTAATAGGATAACGTGACGCCCCGGTGTTTTCATGCCGGCTGGGGATAACTTTGCGCATATTTTACTACATGAAACAACAACAAGGTGGGAAAAAATGTAAAAAGGTCTTCTTGTATAGTTTGGTGCGGCATGGCAGTTTTTTGCGCTGCCTTCCAACAACCAAAATTTAATAAAAATCTGCCTTTACCTCGAGAGATAATCGAAATGTATAAAATAGTTTTGAAACAAAATGTCTGTCTCCACGCGTTTCTTTATCGTTAAAGTTTTAAGATTTTGCAATTTATTATTAGATTTTCGAACGAATAAATATTTCATGATCGATAGCGCCAAAATGAAAACTGTTTTAGTTATCTGTTCAAATTATCAACGTCTCTATCACCTTATTTGTTTTAGCTTTGAAATGTAGCGACGGTTAACATACAGTGTGGCAAAAAATAAGAATATCTTTGAGTATCACTCATTTTGATAAAAAATGCATTATCTTGATGCTGTGTTGATAAACATTTTAAATATTTTAGATCTACGAGTATGTAGAACTAAATAGAACAGTTATAATAAGTTATAAGTACAGTAGAAAAAAGAGATGAAAAACATTGAAAAAGTGTGAGAAAACACTAAAGTTCAGTGAAGTTCATTGAAAAAGAGTGAAAAAACATTAAAATTCAGTGAAATTTATTGAAAAATGGGAAAAAATACTGAAATTCATTGAAAAAGATTAAAAAACACTAAAATGCAGTAAAATTCATTGATAAAGACTGAAAAAACACAAAAATTCAGTGAAAGTCATTGAAAAAAGGGAAAACACTAAAATTCCGTGAAATTCATTCAAAAAGAGTGAAAAAAAACTAAAATTATTTGTTTTAATTTAGAAATAAAGCATTATTAGAACGTCTGCAATATAAAGTCGTTTTTGCCAAATTGAAACCAATAATGTTTTTATTTATTTATGATCCTCATTACCACTGACGTTTTGCCACACCTAGTTGGCAAATTTTCAATGCCAAATGTCTAGCGGGAATATGCTTATAGTCAAGCAAGTTGGAAAATCAATTTTCCACTGCTTTCTTTCTCTGAAGTTTATCAGTCAGTCCGAAGATAATGTTAATTACTTGCTTGCATAAATTAAAAATTACGTTTCAAATTTATTTCATCAAAGACTTCTTTCATTTAGAAATTTAATATTGAAAATTTAACATCATTAACAATGTGAACCTTATATGTCATTGTGCATCTAACGCTACATGATAAAATGAATTTTCATGAAAGCATACAAACAGGAACATCAAGTTTTTTTGCCTTTTAATTTGTACAGACGTTATCTGAGCGTAACTTATTATAGAAAAATTATTCAAACGTTTTTTAAAAAGTTTGCCAAAGAATTATTAAAAAACTTTATATAAAAGTAATTTTATTCTATTTTAGAAGAGATGCATTAACAATTAAAGCAAGTTTCGCATGAAATTTAACTTTGTTATTGAAATCATTTATTTTATTATACGGCGGGTACGGCGGCACTTTTACGATTTCATTAAATAAATAAGATTTTGTTTCGTTTGTAAACGTTGATTAATTAATTAATAAGTACGTAATTAAATACGCTAACTGCAAGGTAAAATTAAAATCATTTATTCATGTTATCTTAGATTTACAAACGGAATTAATACTTAAGAGACATTTTATCAATTTAGATTCAAGTGTATTTTGATTAAACAATTAATTCCAAATCAAATTTGCCGTGGAATGATAGCAAGCAGCAGCAGCAACCAGTAAGTAAGTAACTTTTAATACATGTAATACTATTTTTAGGCTAATTTAGTATTTTAATGGTGCAGATCAATATTGTGCGAAATCTAGACAAAGCATTAATAATTTTATAGTAAAATTTGGCTTGTATTTTAGCAATTCAGATGATGTATAAATACACGTTTGATTAAAACTAATTAATTTAGAAAATTTCGTCTGCATTCTGATTTAATCTTAACAATTAGAATATTGACTTGTCGTATTTCATCCTTCAATAAATACAATATTTATTTTAAAAGCTTGGAAATAATGAGACTTGCGGCTCATTAAAATTGAATTAATTATCCGGGTAAACCTATATCTCACAATTCAATAATTTATTTATTATTGTGTGATCGATGTGATTAATTACATTATGTCATTGCGAAAAAAGTAGATGTACGAAGGGATAATTGGTTTGTAATCGGAGATCTTCGTTTTTCCACTTGATTTATATTGACATGGAACGCGGCAATAAGATGTGCAATCTTTGCAGTTTGCACGAACTTCAAACCATTGTAAGCAATGTAATTCCTCTTTTCACTTTTAGTCTTTCAGTGCCTGTAAGATGTGTTACTGTACGAAATTTATACGCCTCAAGTGTATTAAGTTCGAATCAAAATTTATTTACCTTTGTTATGATATCTTAATCTAACATAACATAACATTATTGCTAATATTTTTTCATTATGTAATTTCTAATTTTGAAAGACAAGCATAGTAACGGAAGAAACTAAATTTGCACTTGTTTATTTATATTGTTTGCAAGAGCGGCAAGTGATGAATCAAAATTATCACGATGGCGAAAGTTTGTTTTCGAGCTTTAAATCCTTTGGGATGATAATCAAGTAAAGGATATTACAAATACAGATACCTAACACATAAAGACCCAGATAACTCTTGGACGTATTTGTGATGTTTCCATATATTACACGAACCCAAACAACCAACCATATTGTTTCGTACAAAACGAATACGGATAATATTTTTCGCAAAAACTTTTTACTTTTCTAGCCAAAAACTAACTTTTAAAATCCATTTAATTTATTAATATTGAATTCTCTCTTCTTCCACAAACTAATGTTTCCTAATGTATTATACGGCGACTTTTGCTAATATTATTGTTAATAATATAAATTACAGGATATTTATATTCCTGTAGGTAATCATAAACAATACCATAAATGCGCAAATTATTTTCATTGCTGTACACACAGAGAAATCGTAGACAAGTTGCGCTCAAAATCATGACATTAGTTGGTAGATACTACTGTTATCAAATATAATAAACACTTTTATTTAAATTTAAACAATTTTCACTAATTTCACGAATTGGAGGAGAATTTCTTGCCTTCTTTTAAACAATTTAAAAAAAATTAAATCTTTACTCATATGACGACAAAATAATTGACTGCCTAGAGGCAGTTTTAGTATAAACGGCGTTTTGGGAACGTATGACGGGCTCCAATTTACTACAGGCCCCAAGCAAAAGTGCATTGCCTGGCTTATAGTAAAGAAATTTTTATAAAAATGGCAAAAGTAGTGAATTAAACATATTTTTTCTAACAGTTGGGAATTATTTATAAATATTAAGACGAAGAAATATGATGTCGTGCAAGTTAATTATGAGGATCCCAAAGTAATTCAGCAATATATTTTAATGAAACTAAAGGGCAAATGGTAGTTAATTAAACGCATTGTTTCTAAAAGTTGGGAATTGTTTATAAATATTTTTTAAAATAAAGATTAAATGGATGCAACGCCTCTAACGATAAGTTAATTATTATAAGACAAAGAGATAACGAGTACTGAAAGTATATTCTAAGTGTTTTAACAACATTTTTATTTGCATTTTAAATTTGTACTCAAATCATTACTTTATAACTACCAATTAAAATTGCATATATGTACCTACATTTCCTTTAAAATATGAAAATGTTAAAGGCATGCTGTGGATTTAATTTTATTGAACTGAAAGTAGTAGTTTGCAAAGTGTACTTACCGATAACTGTGGCAAGTATTAAAAGTCCCAGTATGACGGCGGTGCTGACCATCGTGACTAAATCCCAGCTGAACTCGTCGCTGGTCGAATTCGTGCCGTTCGCGTACGTGTAATTTTCATAGCTAAACGTCCACGTTTCGAAACCACCGTTCGCCGCCGCCGCATCGAAACGATAAAAACTATCATTCTCTAATCGCCGAAATATGCTATTCGCATCGACACTGAATACGATTTTATGCCAAACATCATCCTCACTATCATCGTCCTCCCGTGCACCGTCTTTGGTGGTAGATGTAATGATTGACGTCACTGTGGTTAGCGTCTTGTTTATTGCCGATAGAGATATTTTGTTGTTGTGTTTGACAGTTTCGAACTGTTCATTGGATGAGATCGCCGCAAGCGGTCGCCATAAATGATGGTCTCTGATGTAGTCCATCATTACGGATTATCTCTGCAGCAAAAAAAAATTATTAAATTCGGATGCTGAAAAAAATGGCCAAACAAAACGTGATAAAATCATCGATTTTCTTTTTAGCACGTCATTTTCCCATTTTCTTAAATAAATGACAACTTTTTAATTCGCTCGAAAACGTGTATACCGGATAATTAAAAGTTTGGTATTTTTATACACAAAACCGCATAGTGAATTAATCTACGTCTAATTATAAACGCACTAATCTTAAAAACATGTGATTTCTAAAATTATCAAATTACATAAGGCGCAAGATTAAGATGCTGGTGTCAGTTTTAAAATATCGGTACATTTTTATACGAAGAAAAAAATGCTTATAAGTGATTTATGCCAAACAATAAAAAGCGAATAGTAAATGAAATCGTTTGAAAAGCAATAAATATATAAATAATGTTTGCATGCAGCTGACATCAATGTGAATCTTTATATATATATGTATGTAAAATATAAATATATACCTAAAGTCATTTAACATAATTTAGCATAATGGTGGAACAAGCACCGTTTTCTTTACAATGTTTTTTTGTCTACACTAAAACATGTACCTACCTATGAAAAAATGTTAAAATGTTTTCAAACTCTTGCTTAATTCAACATATTCATGCAAAGAACGTTAAAAATCTGTGTGTAAAAGTTTTGTTGCTATTTTTTTTGCTTTTGCAGTTTACCTTAAAATGAGTGAAAATGTAAAAGATTTTAGGCATTTTTAATTAATCGATTTTTTGTATTAGCTTTTTCAGCTTTGTAATTTTATGCTTAATGAAAAAACATCAACCACCTCGTTGTTTTCTACATTATCATATGTAACAAAGATATTTTAACATTTAATACCTTTATCGCAAACATAACAATTATTATCATCATCTAAATTCATTACTGCGCTTTCGAGTAGAAATTTAGTTGCATAACAACCCCAACCTATTCATTAAGTGGAAATTATATTAATTAAACAAATTCATTGAAAAAATGCTACAAAACTTTAAAGGTTTTGTTGTGTTTTGTTTCAACTTTCAATTTACCTTAAAATGAGTGAAAATGCAAACATGTAAAGTTAAATATTTTAGGCATTTTTAATTAATCGATTTATTACTTTTTAGCTTTTTCAGCTTTGAATAGGAATTATATTTCATATTAATTACACGTGTTTAAATAATACTCGATCAGTAAAATTATTTATATCTATGAATTTTGGTGAAATATCAAATTGCATCCTCTTGCCACAATATATTGCTAGCATATACATGCTGGTCAACCAACAAAAATAGTGAATCATTGAAACATCCATCAAAAATGCATTGAATTAAAAGTTGTCATCCTATATACCTATATACATGACGTAACCATGCATGATGTAGGTAAAGGTATAGACTACAAAAATAGTATTCTTTTAGCATTCAAATGAGTTCATTACAAATATCATCATACGGATGGATGACAAAGAGAGAAAAAATCATCCCCCAAAAACCAATCAAGTTTATCTAGGTGGAAAGTTAGAAAAAGGAATATTCAATGTAATTAGAAGGTGAAAATCAGTGAATTATTACGGCGAGAAAATGTAACACGCGCGTAATCAGTGTTCAACCTTATCATATTTCTAATTACGTTTTTGATGTGCGGATTTGATTTGTTCAAAATTATTATTCGTGAAAATATACCTATATATAGAACCTCTAATCGCATTAGATTTTTTCAATTTTTCATTAAATTGCGGATTATACGACGCAGCAGGTTGAAATTAATTGTATAAATAAAATTTATTATATAGAATAAAAGCAGCTGCAGAGAGCTAATTATCACAGCTCATCGTGAAACAATTGTAATCTTTTTAAACCAGTGGATAAATGCGAAACAATTTTCATAAACTTGCAAATACCTATATATTCGCGTATGACTACAATATAATAATTTTAAAGATTGTTTTAGCTTTAAAATGTTGGTGTAATTTATGCAAATACAGATTAAGTATTTGCATTTTCCCACCGTTGTTAATCAATTGACCAATTTGCGACAATTTTGCGTGGTGTTACAATGGCGAGTGAAACATTAGTTGTTCGAAATGTAGCTGTGCGATGTAAAAAGGCTTGCTGCGTCAAGTTAATTAAAATTAAAGGGCAATTAATTTTGTCGGATGCTATCATTAGATATTGCCATAGTAAGTATCACCACCTTCTCACTACATCGCTTGCAATGCAAATCCATAAACCGCGCGCTTCATCCCTAATTACATCAATACTGCATTGTGTGTTAGAACATTTAAATCGCGCTGATATTTCAGCGCAAATAAGCCCGATCCCTTCTTTATTGCATCCTTTCCAATTGAGGTGCTTCTTACTAACAGTTTCCTTATCACACTTTTACAGCTCAATCAACTGATACTCAACTCAACATTTTCGCCCGGCCAAACCATTATTCGTTATCAAAAACTATCGCTTTTAAATTGGCTGTCATAAAATTCGCTTAAATTCAAATACATTTTCCTATACATTTATTGACATGCGTTTCTTGTTGCGCGGCGGATGCGACAGCAGTAAAGAAACAAAAACAAATACTTTTAATAAATATCAAATTCCAGCCCGCAATATTGTTTGTTTATATTTTCCAGCTTAGATTAATTGATCGTACGCTGAAAAGATGTCAATAATCTTATCTGTCGCATACACTCAACAGTATGCGAATGTGAATTTATTGTCGCGCCGCCGTGAGAATTGCTGCTGTGCTCTCTGAAAAATGTAATAATGTGAATATCGACGTTGAACTCAGCTTCCAACATAGCACAAAAAAATTTCAATCAATTTTGAATTTTATTCATCGCACATGGTTTTTTTGTGTTGGTTGGTCAAGATTAGCACAGGCAATGATTTTTCACATATTTATCTTTGCATCAGTTGTTTGATACAAACACATTTTACAAACCGTTTTTGTATAGGTACTATCGGGAAAAATAACACAGTGTCTATCCCTGTAAATGGTATGATACAATCGCAATATTATCAAAAATAATCCATCTGCTTGATGGCTTTCAAATTCAATACGTAAACATTGCAATTAACAGGCGCTGATTTTACATGAAAGTGTAACCGTGTGCGGTGCTTACATCGTTTAGTTAGCGAACGTATGTAGGATGTGAAAATAAATAAATCAAAATGAAGGAAAATGCATTCACAAGCTGTCATAAATAAAATTTTCCAAGATGCAAAAGCGTGATAGTGTTTGAAAAGTTTTTTTTTTCTTCTAAGAAAACTTCTCTGACATTTGAACTTTATATAAACACTCGATATATTGCTATTTCTGCGTTTGGCAATCAAAAAGCGCAAAAAAACTTAACGCTTTAATAAAAAATGCAATGAAGTATATTGTTGATACAGGATGATTGTTAACGACGAAATCATGGATTGTTATTTCCTATTATACATACACAAAAATGCTTACTACAGTGGAACCTCGATTATACACCATTCCGATTGATACAGAAAAATTGAAAAAGAACAATATAATAATAAGTGTAATAGAGTAAAAAGCACCGAAATAACAAATTATATCCTTCAGTGTTTTAAGAGAAGTGGTCCGGTTGTTAGAGGTGGCGGTTATAAAAGGTTCGGGTTATTGAGGTTCCACTGTATTAGAAATTCTTAAGCATGATTCACATAACTATGATAAAATATTGAAACAACAATGTTTTTATCATTGATTGCTGCCAAAAATGTGTAATTTGCTGAATTTGGAAATATTATATTAATTTTGCAAGATGCTCGCGCCTACATATTGTGTTTTAAAACCCTTCCAACAACATGAATTCATAATGTCTGGCCTAAGAGTGGCTCACTATTGTTATGCCCTTGATGTGTTTGTTATTTGCTCGTGATAACTTTCCTACAGTGATAACTTTTCGTCCTTAAATTCGAAACATTGGATACGCAAATAAATGGAAGAACTTTAATTTGCCTGCGGCATTCTGATTATTATCGTAGCTTTTCTCAAAATTCTTCTATTATATAAATTACATTGTAAGAAAATTGTAATAATAGACAAACAACGTTCATAATGTTTAAATATTAAAGATTATATAAAAAAGAAGAAGAACTTTTATAAAAAAGTTTTAAGTTTTTAATATTTTTAAATACTTTACAATAATGCCATTGATTTTGTTGAAGTTGAAAATTTAACATCACAGAATTTTATGCTTTATTCTGAAAATATATTTAATTTCTAAATTATTAAAATCATTTAAATATGAGAAAATTTCATCAAATTATTGGATTGTTATATTCCTCTGTATTCCTTTTTAGAACACCTAGTATAATTGCATTAAATTTACGATAAAACGTAAATTATGTTTTAAGCATTTTATTTATTTGCCAGCGACCATAAAACTAATTTGCAGGCAAACCAATTAAACTTGTTCTAAAATGAATTTACGCAATAAAGTTGGAAAAAAAGCCAGCCGCAAAAAATCAATGTGCAATGTGCATTGATTGTAGTTTGCCAAATACCAACTGAAGCATAAAAGTGGATTAATTATTCAGGCAATCATTCAACCATCACAAAATATATTGACGCGTTCAAGATTACCTATATGTACACATACACACACATACATTTTAATATAAAAATAAAAGCGCTTCGAAAATTTTCATTGAATATTCATCGGAATAAAAAGCACACATTCATGCACACTCACAGTATCCACAAGTCCGAGCGTCTTTGAAAATTTGCGTATTCAAAATTAATTAGAGGTAAAGTGTTATGTTTGATTAAACCGCTAACTAGCTACACAAGTTTTTAGACAATGGCGACCGATCCTTCATTGAATAGTTGGAATATTATTCCTGCACGCCGGAACTCTCCAATAAATTAATCATTAAAAAGCTACCTGTCACAATTAATTAGCCATCTTAATATTGTTAACAGGCATCTATGCCGACCGGTATTTGCATTTACCATCGATCGATCGGTGAATATTTAATGCGAAAATTGTTTTGTAATTTGCTTAATAACTGACATTAAATTTTTCATGCGAATACACAACCAATTGATCAATAACACATCAATAAAGATCATTTTTTCTATATACGAGTATATGTTATGTACGATTGAAAATGAGACTATAAAAAGTTTTATTGCCAATTATCACAAGAAAGGAGGGTAATAGATTACATCTGTCACAAACATTGTTCACCTTTTCTTAAATTCGTTTAGTATGCTACCAATTAAACTAGTTTATGAGTCGAAATGTAATTTTATGTTACTTTATTTTTTTACCTATAGCACATTTTTTGCGAAAATGATATAGGATTAAATGGAAAGCATTCATTCGGGCTTTTCGAGTAATACAATCAAAATGCGCTGCTGAAAAAAATGTGGTCAAGGACTCAATTTGTTAAAGTTAAAAGCAAACGTCTGTTCTTAAACGAGTTAATTCATACTAATATTGGATTTACATTTTGATTCAAAATTGCAATTGGAACTTGGAACACTAATATTTATATAAATGTTAAGTAAAAACAATAAATATTTATTTTTTATTTCCACTCATCATAATATTTATTACAAACATGGCCAAGGACTCGATTTGTTAAAGATAAACGTCTGTTTTTAGGCGAGTAAATTTGTACTAATATTATATTTACATTTCAATTCAAAATTGCAATTGGAATTTGCAATATCAATATCTAAAACGCAAAATAAAAACAATAAATATTTATTTTTTATTTCCAATCATCATAACATTTATTACAAATGTGGCCAAGGACCCGATTTGTTAAAGACAAACGTCTGTTTTTAGACGAGTTAATTTGTATTATACTAATATTGCATTTGCATTTCAATTCAAAATTGCAATTGGAATTTGCAATATCAATATCTAAAACACAAAATAAGATCAATAAATATATATATTTTTTATTTCATCTCATTATAATAATATATTTATTACTCACTTTAGAATTATTGATGTAATAGATGCGACATGAATGTAGATTTTAGATATAAAAATTGGCAACTAAAAGTGCATTAAGTACCTAATGCAAAAACTAAAATGATAATTTCGTATAAATGAGCTGATGCGGAATAGGGTGATAATGTTTTTAAAAATTACATGCATATGCAAAGGAATAATTATGGAGTGGCTTTACTACCCCATCGTTAGTAAAATCAATATTTTGTTTATAAAATTTTAATGTTTGTATATGTGTACACAAACGGATTGATGGAACATCTTTTTCGTTTTATGTATTAAAAATTGAAAAATCCGTATAATGAAACGTCGGAATATTAGTGACAGCTGAAAAATTAAATAAAATCGTTAAAAAAATATATAGAATGTGACGATAATGGAAAATGAAATCTGAACTTGGAGTAAATTGTAATGTTTGGAGTGGTCCATATTGGTAACTGCGCATTTTAGAAAAAAATGTTTCGAATAAAAGTTGTTTAAAATTAAGAGAAAAATCCAATGGTACTAATAGTTTTTGACGTTGACTGCGCCTTCATGGTCATTTCCATATCAACTTTGTTCTTTTAGATAGAAACCCCTTTTTTTGTTCAGAATTTTAATATACATAAGAAAAAGGCAACTTTTATTAAGATTGTTTTTAATCTGATTTCAATTTTGAAAGATGTTTATCGAAATAAATTTTAAGAATTCATATTAGTTGTTATATTTTATAATATATATAGTACTAATTTTTAGCATTTCTGATAATTATTCATCAGAGCGAACACCTTGGTTTTGCTAAAAAATATGGAATACAATTTAACAGTAGCGAAAAAAGTCGAAATGATTTTTATTTAAGGTAAATGTGGAAAAGGTGTAGTTAAAAAAATATACCGATATAATGGAATTTGTGACGATAATGGAAAGTGAAATCTGAACTTGGACTAAATTTTAATGCATTCTACATTAATTGTGCAAATATTAAAAGCGGCGAGTGGTGTTCGATTATTTTCTCCATTTGAAAAAGAATTCAATCCAGTAAAGTAATTTTTTACGGTATAATATTTTTACATTCATTTTTTTCTCTGTATACTTTTACAAGTCTAGACTTTTTCGTCGGACATGAAGTAATATTTGTGTAAAAAAATAGTAGTGATTAGATTTTACTACAATACTACACACATTCAACATTTCTTGCGCTTTATTAGTCCGTCAACCTTTCGAAATATTTTGCGTATACTTACGATTAGATGTTTTGTCGTAATGCTAAATTTGAATAAAACTTGAACAAGCACAAGCAAGAGTGGGTATTACATAAAAATAAATTCAATACACATTGTACAGCGTGCACACAGTTCAAATTGTCGTTTTTGTTCCAATCAACTAAGCACATCGGGATTTAGATTTTTCTATATTTTCAGTTTAGTTTTCAGTGCGAGCATCAAAAGTAAGAACCGTCATAGATTTCACTAAGTAGACAGTTTATTAGGACGGGGCGAATTTTGTCATTCGCAATAAGAAACACAAAAAAACATTACTGTTTTTATTTTACTGCAGTCTCGACCTCGGGGTTTGGCTGGTTTGATCAAAGTCATTTTTGCTGCGCTGTAAAAATAGATGTGTATGTAGGTGCAGACACATTCTCTATTTTAGAAAACGCATAGTTGGGATTATATGATAGTGTGTGAATAATTAATCGCTTAAGTATAACATTTCTTACTGTACGACAAAGTTACGCGTAGAGCATAATAAACTTCGCGCGACTGTTTTTGTTTGCGTAGGAATCCATCTGGGAATTGTAAATATTTTATTATTACAACATTAATACTCAAAAATTTATAATTTAATTTATTAATCCACCAAATTAATAATATATTGTATAATTTAGAAAAAATGATTGTTTCAACACATTAGTGAATGAATTATGTAAACTCATTAATATAGAGGCGAAAAAGTTTGCATAAATGACAAAGTTAAACTTAATCAATCTTGTCGACGTGCAAGATTTTTTACGCGAGGCATAATTTTCATAATGAAAACTTTAATTACTTTGCTGATTGTGACGAATTTAATTTTGCTGTTATTATCTAAACTTATTATTAATGCAATTAAGACGGCGCTTTTGTGAAGTGTAGTAGGAAAACTTGATCTATTGCAAGTTTTCGATTACACACACAATGTACGGGGCGGCGCGGCAAAAAGGTCATTTTAATAAAATTGCTGGCAGCGATCTTTTTACAAGTTCTGTGAATCCGATTCCAAAGCTTTTCTCTTACATAAAACAGCTCTTAGAAGAATGCGCGCCGCCGAAAGAATGCTTGAAAGAAATAATGCGATAATTATTACGCGAAGGGGACAGTAGTTCTGTGTAAATTTTGTACAACGATACCACCATCTCTTATATATCTGCCTACACACACGTGTATGTTGTACGACGACGAAAATTTCATTAAGACGTGAAAATTGGGAACGTGACTAACGCAAATTGAAAATATTAGCTAAAAAGATTGAAAATTTTCTCACCGCCACCGCGGTGGTATGCAACCCCACTAAAATGAATTATATGTGTTAAGTTGATTAAAGTAATAGATTTTTATTAGACGGCAACATTTTGTAAAGTAAGATTTAAAAGAAATCAAATCAATTTCGATTTATTGCAAATTGAAGACCATAAATCAGCAGGTTTAGTATATTAAAGTGTTTTTGCTTCGAATTAGAATCAATTTGTATTGGCAGTCGTATCAAAGAAAAGCGCAGTTTGCAATCGCTAATTAATCAATAACACAAAATTATTATCGATTAAATAATTTAAAATATTTAAGTTCTACTCTAAAAATAGTATTTTCTTATAGATTATTTTAATAATTTTGCCATTTCAGACTAAACAATTTAAAATTTATAAAAGTAGTACTAATAGCTTACATATCAAATGAAAATGCACTTTATTGAGTTTTTTTTTTCAATTAAATTGCTGGGAAGTTTGACCTTCTTTGAGAACTGCTAAAAAATGTACTAAAATATGCAATTTTATACGAATTATTAATCAAACTGAATGACAAACTATAAAATACACTTAGAGGATTCACAAATATAGAAATTAGACTGAAGTTGATATATATTTTGACTTATTAGGTCATTATTATTAGTTGTAGTTCTGAAGATGACCTAATAAGTCGAAATATACATCAACTACAGTCTAATTTTTATATTTGTGAATCCTCCAAGTGTATTTTATTGAATTATTTAATGATTAGAAATAAACCTTGCTAAAGTCACGTCTTTTAAAATTGTTGAGTCCTAATTAGCTCAGCCTAACAAATAGTGCACTTAATTAACTCTCCAATGTTTAATAATTAAAAATAATCCATGCCAAAATTATGATTTTTAATCCTTTTCTCTAAAATCTCCCATCCTGTATATTTTAGAAATATAATTTGTTCAAAACAAGTGTTATGTGCATTATTACTGATGTTAAATACTGATCATTTTAATTCTCTACTGTACACATTTATTAACTATTTAAGCGTTTGAGGGAAATTTATTAATAAATAATTAGATGCATTAGTGTTGTGCATAGAGTTAAATTTGGAAACTAATAATTATCAAATAAATTTACAACTAAAGTAAAAATAATGTGTTGTAATTTATGTATAAATTACTTATTATTTTTCTATGTTCAGTGCATTACGTGGGTGGGCCGAAAAGTTTCTAACCTTTTTAATAATTTTTAGTGCAGCCACGAATTATTTTTAGCATCACCACGTCCTCTTAAACCCAAAAAATTTTTCATGGATTTTTCTTGGCGTGGATATTCTTGCGACTTTCTTTCGATTTTTCTTTGATCTTTGGCATTTTCCATCAGATCTTTTAGCGACTTTCATCAAATTTGAGAGAATATTTGTATCACTTTTAATGAAAATCCTTAAATATTTTGATAAAAAATGCCGAAATCAAATAAAAATCAAAGAAGAAAGTCGCTAAAATTTCTTGCGCAAATAAAAATCCATCAAAATTTTTTTGTTTAAGTGGACGTGGTGATGTTAAAAAATAATTTGGGGTTGCACTAAAAATTACTAAAAAAGACTAGAAACTTTTTGGCCCACCCACGTATAATGTTAAAAATTTTACATTGTTTAATAATTTACATTGCCTAGTTTAAATATTCCCATTAAAAACACGCCACCAAACAGGAATTGAAGAAGAATTTATTAAATATTTAGCAAGGCAAAAAGAGCAAGTATCAAATATTAAATGAATACACAATCTTAAGAAAACTAATAAAGCGCTTTCTTAAACACAACATAAGTTTGGCATTAATAGCCTCCATGGAGACGTCGCTACTTGCGGATTTATCAATTGACAGCAACTTTTTGTCGAATAAAAATACAGATTCCATACGACACTTTTTTCCTTAAACCAAATTTAATTATCATAAGAACTAGTAGGCAGATCGATCATCAAATATTAAATGAATACACAATCTTAAAAAAACTAAGAATCCTAGACACAACATAAGTTTGACATTAATAGCCTCCATAGAGACGTCGCTCTTGCAAATTTATCAATTGACAACTTTTTGTCGAATGAAAATACGGATACCATACGTACTTTTTCTTCCGTAAACCAACTTTAATCATCATAAAAACTAGTAGGTAGATCGATTATTTATAAAGCAAATTATTTTGTATTACAAGATAAACTTTATTGGAATTTTATGTGTAAAGCTTAGGTAGGTAGGTACATACTTGTTGAAAAAGCTTCAGCTAACCTAATTTTGTTTAAGCAACATAATGCGATTATTTAATAGGTTATAATTTTTACAAAAACCAACATAAATTCATCTTTATCGCCAAGTTCTATTTCATTGATCGACGATTCTACAAGACGCTTAAGCGAGAAAAGACAAATTGTATATCAGCAAACCTAGTAACAGCATATTTCTACATAAATTGCGCAAAACTAACAATATTGACAATATTTTTCCATTCCTAACAAGCGACGACATATAGACCATGTTTAATCATTAAACTGATTTGGTGCGTGCATCTTGATCCACAGCCCGCCCGGCCAAAATTATTTTCTTTTTTAGGCCAATTTTAGCATTCACCACGACACAGCAGCAGCATCCCATAGCATTTCGTATTCATTTGTTTTTTTTTAAATATTTATTTTTATGCAAACGTACACATCCGATCGAAGGCAATGAAATATGTAAAATATGAAAACTATTCATATCGTTCAAAATTCGTAATACGTATAAATTTCAGTTTTATTTATAGAGCGTGTATAATGTTAAAAAATGACTATTTATAGAAATTAATATGATATTTTACTGGAAATAAAAAATAACGTGACAATTTATAAAAGTGAAATTTAATAAAAAAAGAAACGTGATGTTTAAATATATAATATCATACATCTTACGATAAAAATTATTATTTGAAGAAGGAAGTGGAAAAATCAATAACGATAGGGATTTTAAGATTGCTAAGATTTATGAAGTTAAATTTCCTTCATCATCTACGAGAAATTATTAGGTGCTGATAGTGTGTATATGCATGTGGGAACATCAACGCTACTATGAAAAAGCTAAATAATGTGAAATCTTTATTTGCGCCTCTCAAAATATTGAAAGCTACAATGAGAGAATATATTCATATCGCACACACAAACATTTTTGTCGGCAGGGCGGATGAAATTTGTAAAGCGGCCTGCACACACTTTGATTGCGAGCGCAAGATATGAAAAGTTTCCCAAATGTTTTTCGTCGACGATTTTAAGCACACCGAACGCCATTTCTATAATAATGCGTTTTAGAGTCGGGGCGAGAAAGTTTAATTTCTAAGTAATGCAATTTGAAATTTCGATTTGCACTCGCTACTGCATTCGCAATTTGCAAAATTATCAGGCTTACAACTAATATTGTGCTTGAAGTTTTACATGCTATTTTAAATATCTATGCAGACATGGAAAAGTGCGCTAGATAGGTATATTTTATTTAAAAGCGAATATACGAGTATAAATTTCTTACAAATTTCAATACATATTGAACTTAACTTGCGCTGAAAGAATTTATATTTTTATTCAAAAATATGAAATTAAATATGTATGAACATTTTCAATTTATCGTCTTTGTGTAGTACAATGTTTTTTAGGTAAAAATGTTTCTTTATAAGAAATAATTTACGCGAATCTCTCTCTCAAACAGTTGATTGATTCAAACGTAAAAACGCTTTTTAATTTATTTATTACAAAATATTTTATTAAAACTTTGCATTAATAATGCAACAATTGCCGAATTTGAGCGATCAGCCTATCATTTGTGTCTGCTCGATCAAGCTTAAACTCCAAATACCATATTTTTCTGGTTGTTTTTAATGTTGAAGAATCTGGATAACAAGTCATGTAGAATCTTGTATTAGAAAATAATGTCTTATTAATGAACGAAATTTAGATTTTTTCATTGCGTACAAACTATCCAAAATATTTTATTCAAACTGCTGTAACTTTTAAACATACCAAATTTTTACAAGCGACCTTTAAAAAGTTATATTTCCTTAAAATAATATGCATTTGTCATTAAAAACAATGTTTTTTGGTTAAAATATTGCTATATAAGAAATAATTTGCGCGAATCTCTCTTTCTGTCTCTCAAATAGTTGATTGACAGTCTTTAATACGTAAAAACGCTTTGTAATTTATTTATCACAAAAAATATACAGCTTTAAAACTTTTGCGAAGCATATTTTATTGAAACTTTGCATCAATAATGCGCTTTGGCGTTCCTCTCGCTCGTCTAAACATCATTCATTAATTAGACGTTGTCTTTTTTATTATTTATTAATTCGCTGTGGTGTGTGGTGAATTAATCAGCAATGCGTTTTAAAAACGTAATGAACTTATCCATTATAATAATTATACGTACGATGAACATTTTTATTGCTATTTATCTTTGCGCGCGCGATGATAAACAAACAAATTAACATTTTTGATTGCGAAGCTGGTAATAATTCATTGGCTGTATATATCGATTATTCGCTATACTACCATTTATTATTTCACTTATAATCCGATGAAATAATATGGAATTATTTTCCTTTAATTCGCCAGCTGATCGAATTAATGATTTAAAAATATTCAGCGATTAAATTCATTGCCAATGGGCAACTTTTCGTCCAAGTGGCAAAATCGACATAAATAAATATTTATTAATCATTTTTTGCTTTTTGCAAAACTAAATGTTTCTGGTAAGTACATACGTAGAGTGTTGTGTTGTGTTCAGCGCACAAATAACAGTAATCACACACAAAATTGTTGAAATAAATAGCGTAACTTACATGTGAGTGAAATAAAACTACATGAAACAAACTTTTAGAAATTGTTACTGCGTGTGCTGGTTTTATATAGGATTCGCGCGAGTTTTCTCGTAAACTAACTGGCGGAGCAGAGCGTGTGCTGCGACCACACCACCACCAAAGAGATACACGGCATGAATCTACAAGTTCAAAAGCGACGCTGTGCTCTCGCGCTCCGTGGACGTCGCGCCGCACCACACGCTTGCGTGTACCGACAACATGACGGCGTCGCCTTCTAGCGCGCGCCCCGCTAAATAAACCGTGCCTCTTCGTCGTCGACGTCGTCGTCGTCGGGATGCTCATACATTAACATTTACTTGTTTCAATGCACTCTAGCGTTTTTTCTTCGCTTCTCGTGCCCGCTTACGTCATCGCGTGCTTCACTCCTCGATATGATGACGTAATCGGTCATACGTGCGGCGGAGGATGGCCTAAGAGAAATGGTCGTAGTTCGGAGGGTGTTCGTATATATATGTGTGCGAATTAATGCCAGCGCCGTTTTACTACATAGTTAGTTTATTATGAGCGATTTTATGCGGCGAGCGGGCCTCTCTCTGCCTGCTAATCGATTCGTGCAGGTTTTCTGGGTGCCCTCTTCGAATAAAATCAACGTTCCATTTTCGCACAAATTCATTTAAACAGGAAAGTTTACACAGTTCAAATAACTAAAGCACAAATGGCATGCAAAAATAATTTTCTCTCTTCGCGAATAATGATAAATGAATTCGAAAGGCGGAACAGCGAATCGAAATAAGTAAAAAATTACGTATTTATTCTACCTAAGTAGCACTTTTATATCGTGGCATAAATATTACATATATAGTATTAAATAATTTCTTATTTTTAAAGTTTTTTCTTCAGTGCGCTGAAACTATCCTCAAAGTTGAGTTTTTACATAAAATTTTATAGCTTCTTCGATTTATACGNCGATTTATACGGTTTTATATACAACTTTGTAACAAAAATTTACATAAAATTAACAAATTGCACACAGAAAACGTTTTATCTATAAATTTTATAATGTATCTACTTTGATTTTTTAACATTCATATCTTCAAAATTAACATAAACTGTGATGTTTATATTAAAATGCATTTAATTTTATATTTTTTTATTAAATTTGTTTTATTTTTAATGAAATAAAACATTGTATCTATAATTTTTTAATGTCCATTCGGAAAATAATTGCATTTTTTAGCATTTATATGCTTGAAATTAATATAACGTGAAATGATTTAATTAATTTGTGTTTTAAATGATATTTTTTATTAATTTGTTTAATTTTTTTAATGAAGTGTGTAAAATGTAGACAAATAGTGTAAATAAAACATTTCATCTATAATTTTTAATGTCCATTCGGAAAATAATTGAATTTGTTAGGATTAATATGTTTGAAGTTAATATAAAATGAAATGTTTTCATTAAAATGTATTTTAAATTATATTTTTTATTAAATTTTTTATGCAACTATGTAAAACTGAAAAATGTATATGATAAAACTCTATATATTCAAATAACTATTTAAATCATAAATATTTTCTATTCTGTAATTATTACGATACATTTATTTTGCCACGAAAACTTTTTGTAACAAACTAACACATCTTCTACTACCCAAAACCATCAAATCGTGTTTAAGTAGTTGAAGAAAACGTAAATATTTTATTTCGATGCCAACAGTTTTAGTACACATAGTAGGTATACTTAACCTGCGCTGCCATCAAACTTTTTCTTTCGATCCGGTACCAAATAATATGTAAACTATTCAGCTAAACGCATCATTATTATTATTATTATTTTATCATTAGCAGAATATTAACAATGCGTGTATAGACATTATGAAGCTGATTTTAAATAGTTGACGAATATTTTCAAACAGAAACTATTTGCTGGCGTAAATTTTTGGAGGACAAAGCCGCCCGCACAACATGAGTGGCAACTGATAGACTCTGTGAGTAGTTACTAAAGATCACTTAGCGTGCTGTTGCCTATTTAGTGTGGAAGTTTCCTATATATGGACCAACAACTTTTTCCCGAAACAATACGTGCACATGATGAGTTTGCGAACTTATTGTAAATAATACGAATGAGTTTCAGCCAGCGACGAATGCGTTGCTTTTTTAACGTCGCCGCCGTCGCGTATACCTTTACGTGTACTATTTACAACATCGCAACAGCGTATTCAATTAATTTGAATTTTTTATTCGTGTTCGTCGCATAAATTTTACGATGCTGCTGAACGCTTTTATGCGATTTTCACCACATAATAAAACTACAAATTTAATATCGTGTTATATTCAATATGCAGCTGAAAACTAATTAAAATCCATGTAGATATGATCATTTTTATGCAAATGCAACAGGAAATTATTACTTTTTGTAATTAAATATCGTAATTAATTATTATTTACGCACTTTCTATAAAATGATTTTAAATTTATACATAGTGAAAGCAAGAAATTAAGAAGGGTGGTGGTAGGCTGAAAGAATATTAAGTGACTTAAGCATTGATTATAGAAGTATAATGGTATACTTTGTTTCACTACATACGTCAAAGTTGATTTATATAACAAAATTTAGATTTCTTTTTGTTAATGACGATAACTCCAGGTTTTGTAAGCAATTCTGAGGCAAGTTTTAAAAATTGTAAACTCATACAAGTCCATATTAAGAATATGTTTTCAGTTTGCAGATATTACAGGAATTTTGTTTTTTTGTTTTGTTAGCAATTATAGCAATTGTGAAACTAGGAAACTTACTCCAATTTTTAACCTTGATAGAAAAGCCTATATAACCTTGTTTTTGAAAAGGTAGAAACAATTTCTGCACTAAATAGG